>JAODAL010025940.1:0-57668 GCA_025379985.1 Phyllomedusa bahiana | reverse complement strand
TATAAAAAAGTGGGGGTTTGTAATGTGCCTTATATTGGAGTGCGCTTGGTTAAAAATATAGCATACATACATCTCGCCCTAAGGCCATGTTCATATGGCTTATTTTGGGACGGATTTGGTCCCGTATTCTGCGCCGTACTGCGTGAACTACGGCGCAAATCCGTCCCAGTAATTACGGTAATTCACAGTTCTCATAGAGAACTATAGATTCCGTCTCTTCTCCCCAATCGCGAAATACGGTGAGCGGGGAGAAAGTGACATGCACATTATCCTGTCAGGATACGTGACGTGGATAATGGTTGTCTATGGGGCCGGCGAGCAGCCTACCCCCCCGCCCCGCCTCCGCTACACGGCAGTCGGCGTAATTGCGGGCGAAATCCGTCCCCCTAATTACGCCGGCAATAAGCCGTGTGAACATAGCTTAAGAGTCAACTTCACAGTGCACTTTCACATTAAATATTAAAATAGTTGTTACATATATTAAAAAATATTAAAAATAAATCGGAGACATGCTCAAATATACCTTTAATCTGTCAAGCTTTGGCCATAGCTTTTGACAAAACTTTAATTCTCTTTCCTACTTCACAGGCTGATTTCTCTTTGAATGATTTTTGATTTTTTGCCAAAATTAGACTGCATGGTGGCTTAGATATGTTTAAAGCTCCAAATAAACTATACACTGAGCAATTAATCCCACTTATTGTTTAGAAAGCATAGCATATTTTAAGTGCACTGAGATTTCAACTAGTTATTTTATTACAGTTATTAGTTTCTAAGTTCATGTGAACACCAGTGCACAACATCACCAAATTAAGGTTAATAAACCAATATTGTTAAATAGCATGCAGGTAAAACAATGTTAAATAGCTCTGATAACCACAAATGCATTACAGGATTCCGTTTCAGAAACATAATTTTTATCTCCAAAGCTTTTAATTTGTGCATTAAATTGGGTAGTAATGCTTTAGAGGATTGGACCTTTTATGAATGAATAACATAGTGAATCTCAAAAGCATAGAATTTTGTTAAAATATTTGAAAGAATAATTTATTCCTGTGTGGTCAATTATTTGTAAATGTCACCTTTAAATGCATACCAACTAACCTTCTAAATATGCATGCAAGAGTAACAAGCATAGCTTTCTGTTTGCCCACAGGACTCCACATTCCCTTCCACAGAGGTCGCATGGCACAAAACATGGCATAGCAAGGGTTCTAACTGCTGATCTTGTGTAATGTTTAGGCTTTCATTTATGAACAGAAAGTTTCTAACAAACTAATTGTCTAAAAAGTAATATTCCTTTGAATAGGTCACACACATTTTGCAAGCGGCTTTGAAGACAGCGGCCACACTAGAACAGAAATGGATTACTTTTAACACTGCAATGATAGTGAAAGATCAAAGGAATAAAACAATGGGAGCCCTTTCAGTACTTATAAAACCCTCACTTGGAATAATGTAGGCGGCTTGGGAAATGTTCCCAGATTTAACATCAAGATGTTTCTGTACAGCCATTGTCATTATTGAACAAATGCTTAAAAGTATTTGCAAATGTATCTCACAAGCAATATGGGCTGTGTACGACATGTAGAACATAGCAGTTAACCAGTTAGGGGTTAACAAATCATTTCTAGATTTTATTTGGACAGATGGAAATGCAAACCCCTATGGTGGTTTTTGCTATAATGTATTACCATGTTAAACTAGAATATCGGTTAGCTGCAAATGTCACAAAGCATTTTTCCATAAAGACAGGACATTAGCAAACATGACAAGACAATCCAGCAATATAGAAAGGGCTGCTCTCTGCATGATTAGACTTGCATGTAAACAGCATGAGAAATAGAGGAAGGAATTAGAGATGGGCGAATTGATTCTAACGAAGTGGAATTCGTTGAGAATTTCAGGAAAACTTCGGTTCTGAACGAAGTCGAAGTTTGGGGAACTTCGGGTGAACGAAGTGTGCTTTTGATTGATAAAATGGCTGCGAGCACATGGCGTTACATGGGGCAAAGACTCTGGAGGAAGAAGGGCATAGCCTACATGACATGGGCAGAGATAAGCCAATCAAGACCGGTGGATTTTTAGTACTTCACCGCACAATATAAGTCCGGGCGCGACGCTGGGAGCTCATACTGCTCTCACTGTACTGATTAGGGAAGGTGCTGCCGCGGCTGCTTGTTATAGCTGATACTAAAGAACTCATTTTTATACAGCGATTTTTGTGGGGTGTCTCATCTTGTCTCAGAGACTGCTTCTCTTAATGTTCTATTTCTGATTGTGTGGGTTTTGGGAAATCTGAAGTCCCGTGTGTTCCGTGCAGCTGCATATACATTTTAATGCTATCTGCTCACGAACATTGAATATCCAAGGGGGATCTAAGCCTGTTCCTGTTGTATTCATTTAAAGAAACAGCTTTTTTTACAATACAAATACCCACTCATTTTTGGTTGCTCAATTCTTTTGCGCAATTTACATCCAGGGGTTAATTAAGCGTTGTCCTGCTGCTGTGGTGACTAAAAGAAAATGTTTATTTCACCGCCAAAAAAGACATTTTTCCTGTAGCATAATTCACAAGCGAAGGTTAATTACAAGTTTTACTCTTGTTGTGTAGCGTAGAAAACACGCCATTGTAACACGCTACAAAGCTCGTAGTTTTTGGTTGCTCAATTCTTTTGCGCAATTTACATCCAGGGTTAATTAAGCGTTGTCCTGCTGCTGTGGTGACTAAAAGAAAACGTTTATTTCACCGCCAAAAAAATATTTTTCCTGTATCATAATTCACAAGCGAACGATAAATACAAGTTTTAATCTTGTTGTGTAGCGTGGGAAAACACGCAATTGTAAACACTACAAAGCTCGTAGTTTTTGATTGCCCCAATTTTTTTGCGCAATTTACATCCAGGGTTAATATAAGCGTTGTTCTGCAGTTGTACTCAGTAAAAGAAACTTTGTTTTTCACCGCCACAAAAAGAAATTCTGTAGCATAATTCCATATCCGAAGGTTAATTAAGCCTGTTTGTGCTTTTATATTCAGTAAAATACACAGAGTTTTAAACGGCACATACAAGTAAATTTTTCATGCCCATTTGTGGAGCACAATTTATATCCAATTTTTAAACCCAAGCTTCTTATTTGGGTTCATTTGGAGTCAAATACAGGGTGTGTATTCATCATATACAAAATATCATTCATCAAACAGCGTCTGTACATTTTAGAACAAACAGAAAGTCAGACAAAAGGGGGGGAGGCTCTTCACCTGTGAGTGGCAGCGGCACAAACATTCCAGGCCCAGGTCGCAGCACGGGAAGGGGACGTCGCAGCAGGGGTCACTCGGTGAGGCCACAACTGCCACTGTCATCTACCCGGCCGTGTGCTGACTAGCAACCCAAGGGTTCTTAAATTGGTTGATTTGGTAAACCACTTTCACCCAGTGACATCTGACAACCCCAGCCAAGAGTGGGTGGGAACGTCAGACACAACCCTTAGTTGGCATGGCCCGGGAGCGGTTCAGAGGCCCTCACCTGTCCTAAACCCGCCTCGTCCCATCCGGTTTCCCTCAGCCAAGACTAAAAAGTGGGGTCTGGGCCTCAGCGCCACTATAATACGAGGATGAACAAATTGAGGAGGGCAGTCAGCAGCTACTTGGGCAGCGATGAAATGGGGCCAATATCCCCTCTTCTTTCAGTAGGCGGTAAAGTATAGATGTGAGAGTGGCATGGGAGGGCATGTTGTGAGGGGTCAGCCTCTGCATACCAAGACCGGTGATGAGGACAGCAGTGACGATGAAACACAAATATGATGAATGTAGCCGACCGCACTTGGAGCTGGGTGAAGCAAGGGCTTCATTTATCGTCAGGAGAAGAGGGCGTCAGCTTTGGGGCCGTCAGGCAGCAGTGCAGCCAGCAAGTGGGTGTGTGGCCATGAGTCAGCAGGGTAGCAAACAGTGTGAGGTCGGGAAACCAAACGGGCCACGGGGTAAAAAAAACCCGCTTCGGCAGGTCCAAGAAAGTAGGGGGCTCAGCGGGCAGTGGCGGTAGTAGTCACCAGTGCGGGACGTTGGCGGGAAAATCCGATACTCTGCGGTGTGGCAGTTTTTTTGCTAAGACACCGGAGGAGCCGAATATGGGTATAAAGTAAAATCTGTTGGGCAGAAAGTGAAGCGTGGCCAGGGAGCTAATGTTGGCACCCCCGGCCCAGCGTCCCAAAACATGCAGCGTCACCATCTGGTTTGGGCCCGGGAGAAACATGGCTCAGATGTGGTGGTCCATCCAGCCGCCGCAGCAACAGCAGCGGCCAGTGGCACGCATGCCATTGCAGCCAGTCAAGGCTCCACCACCTCTGCAGAAAGGAGCTGTTTCTCTTTGACATCATCTCCCGGTCCAGATGCTCCGGTTCCTCGCTACTCATGGCGCCAGCGTCCCTTCAGCAAGGCGATTGCAAAGAGACAAGTATGCGTCCAACCATCCTAAGGTGCAGCAGCTGACCGTACTCCTGTCCAAGTTGTTGGTGCTGCAGTCCCCCTTTTCCAAATGGTGGACTCTGCACCATTCAGAGAACTAATGGCTTGGTCCGAGCCGAGATGGAGAGTTCCAAGCCGTAATTTATTTTCAAAAAAGGCAGTACCAGCCCTTTATAAATATGTAGAACGAAGGTGGGCCAGTCCTTGAGCTTTTTTTTCGGTTTGTTTTCCCAAGGGGCACGGCACGCGGACGTCTGGAGCTGTAACTACAGTCAGGGCCAGTACATTCCTTTACGGCCCAAATGGGTGAAAATTTCTTTCCCGCCCAGGCACACCAACAACTTGGACAGGAACCCCCGTTTCTCCTCCCACGTTGTCAAACTGTGGCTCCTGCGCCAATGTCCGCCTCCTCCTCCTCCACCACCACCACCATCTCAGCCCCCCACAAGTAATGCTCCATCATACCAACCCGTGTAGTCACGCAGTTCTACACCGGGTTTGCCTCGCGAACCGAAGTCACACAGGGAAGGAACTGCTCCGCGTCATGCAGCAAGAAATCGATGTGTGGTTTTCTCCCCGCCAACTGCAAATCGGAACCATGGTTTACGGACAATGGGAGGAACCTGGTGTTCCCCGTTGCACCCCAGGAGGATGGACCATGTGCCCTGCATGGCGCACGTCTTCAATCTGGTTGTGAAAAGGTTCCTGAAGTCTTCCACCGTTCTTCAGAAGTTTCTGAAAATGGCCAGGAAACTGTGCGTGAACTTCATCCATTCCTACAAAGCCAGGAACACCCTCCTTGAGTTCTAGCGGCAGAACGGGCTCCCCAACACACTCTGATATGCGATGTTTCCACCCGTTGGAATTCCAGCCTGCACATGTTGGACCGACTGTATGAACAGAGAAAGGCCATTAACGATTTTTTGATGATCCAGGAAGACAGGGGTACTCCCCGTGTAACTTTGATGTCAGCCAGTGGCAGCTCATGCGCGACACCTGCCGTTTGTTGAGGCCATTCGAGGAGGCCCCCGTTTTTTTGTCATTTGCCAGGACTACGGGATTTAATAACGTCATTCCACTGCTTCATGTCCTGGAACAGATGCTGAAAAATCTGTCTGGGCAGGGGACTGCACACGTGGCGACTACATCTCGTGGCCACATGAGTCCGGTGGGGACTGAAATGGAGGAGGAGGAGGACATTGGAGCAGAAGCATTGTCTGGTGAAATGAGTGGATTTTCTACCCAGGTGACAAGAGAGGAGGAGCAGGAGCAGCTGGTAGATGGAGATGAGGAAGACGAAGCAGGGAGCCCCTCGGAGTCACTTGTGCAGATGGCCTGCAGCATCCTGATTTGCCTGGCTAGTGACAGCCCAAAAGTCACAACCGGCAGAGGGAAAACTTCGGCTCTCCACCCTATTGGACCCTCGCTTACCGTCCAAAATGGGAGCTTTTCCCAGGTTTTTAGTAGAGTGAGGAAAAAACTCAAATACTATAGGGAATCCTCCGTAGTCAGTTGGCCGCTGCCTAAAGTCGGCATCGTCCCTCCTCTGACAGGTCTGACCGGGGGGTTCTTCAGCGCTCACGTACTACTGCCGCGGCTGCTGGGGAAAGGTGGGGGGGGGGGGTGGTAGGAGCAGTAACAGCTCCATCAGCAGCAACCTAAGTCTGGAGTCACTGATGATCAGCTTCCTTTACCCGCCTAGTGAGGAGGGCAGTCGCCAGCAGCAGCAGCAGCAGGACCTGGAGCAGACCCTGAACCAACAGGTGGTGGCCTACTTGGACAGCACTCTGCCACCCCAGTTAGAAGATCCACTGGACTACTGGGCAGCCAAACTGGAAGTGTGGCCGCAACTTGCCGAGTTTGCAGTGGAGAAGCTGTCCTGTCCGGCCAAGAGTGTGGCATCAGAGCGGGTGTTCAGTGCGGCGGGGGCCATCGTTACCCCAAGGAGAACCCGCTTGTCCACGGGAAATGTGGAACGACTGACCTTTGTCAAGATGAATCAGGCGTGGATCGGCAAGGATTTCCACACACCAATGCCTTAGGCGCCAGACTACATCAGCCATGACGCCTCACCCAAACTGTGAGAAATGAGTCTGGGTTCAAACTACCTGCCCTCAGCCACTATTCTGATGCGCCACTCGCCTGATGCCACACATCTGCTGACAGTTTCTCCATCTGCCACCAACCATCTTTACCAGGGACTGGTATTGCCACCCACCTACACACTCTGTCATTGTGCCACTTTATGACCTCATGCTGCTGCTGGTGCCATGACATCCACACTGTGTCATTGTACCACTCTCTGACCTCATGCTGTTGCTCCTGCAGCCGTCACCTCCACTCTCTGTCATTGAGCAACTCTGTGGCCTACTCCAGTTTTTACCACCTCTAGAATGTCATTGTGCCACTCTCTGACCTCATGCTGCTGCTGCGACCTCCACTCTCTGTCATTGTGCCACTCTGTAGCCTACTACTGTTTTTGCCACCTCCAGAATGTCATTGTGCCACTCTCTGACCTCATGCTGCTGCCGCCGTCACCTACACTCTCTGTCATTGTGCCACTCTGTGGCCTACTACTGTTTTGCCACCTCCAGAATGTCATTGTGCCACTGTCTGACCTCATGCTGCTGTTGCTGTGACCTCCACTCTCTGTTATTGTGCCACTCTGTGGCCTACTACTGTTTTTGCCACCTCCAGAATATTATTGTGCCACTGTCTGACCTCATGCTGCCGCCCTCACCTCCACTCTCTGTCATTGTGCCACTCTGTGGCCTACTACTGTTTTGCCACCTCCAGAATGTCATTGTGCCACTGTCTGACCTCATGCTGCTGCTGCCGTGACCTCCACACTGTGTCATTGTGCCACTCTGTGGTCTGCTCCGGTTTTTGCCACCTCCAGAATGTCATTGTGCCACTGCCTGACCTCATGCTGCTGCAGCCGTGCCCTCCACATTGTGTCATTGTTCCACTCTCTGACTTCATGCTGCTGCGACCTCCACTCTCTGTCATTGTGCCACTCTGTGGCCTACTCCAGTTTTTGCCACCTCCAGAATTTCATTGTGCCACTCTCTGACCTCATGCTGCTGCCGCCGTCACCTCCACTCTCTGTCATTGTGCCACTCTGTGGCCTACTCCTGTTGGTGCCACCTCCAGAATGTCATTGTGCCACTGTCTGACCTCCTGCTGCTGCTGTGGCTGCTGCCGTGACCTACACACTGTGTTATTGTGCCACTCTGTGGCCTACTTCAGTTTTTCCCACCTCCAGAATGTCATTGTGCCACAGTCTGACCTCATGCTGCTTTTGTGTCTGCTGACGTGACCTACACACTCTGTCATTGTGCCACTGTCTGACCTTATGCTGCTGCTGTAGCTGCTGCCGTGCCCTCCACACTGTGTCATTGTGCCACTCTGTGGCCTACTCCTGTTTTTGCCACCTCCAGAATGTCATAGTGCCGCTGTCTGACCTCATGCTGCTGCCGCCGTCACCTCCACTCTCTGTCATTGTTCCACTCTGTGGCCTACTCCAGTTTTTGCCACCTCCAGAATGTCATTGTGCCACTGTCTGACCTCATGCTGCTGCTGTGGCTGCTGCCGTAACCTACACACTATGTCATTGTGCCACTCTGTGGCCTACTCCTGTTTTTGCCACCTCCAGAATGTCATTGTGCCACTGTATGACCTCATGCTGCTGCCGCCGTCACCTCCACTCTCTGTCATTGTGCCACTCTGTGGCCTACTCCAGTTTTTGCCACCTCCAGAATGTCATTGTGCCACTGTCTGAACACATGCTGCTGCTGTGGCTGCTGCCGTAACCTACACACTATGTCATTGTGCCACTCTGTGGCCTACTCCTGTTTTTGCCACCTCCAGAATGTCATTGTGCCACTGTCTGACCTCATGCTGCTGCTGTGGCTGCTGCCGTAACCTACACACTGTGTCATTGTGCCACTCTGTGGCCTACTCCTGTTTTTGCCACCTCCAGAATGTCATTGTGCCACTGTCTGACCTCATGCTGCTGTGGCTGCCGCCGTCACCTCCACACTCTGTCACTGATGTTGCCACCTGAGCCCTCAGCTTGTTTTTTTCCAGCTGTCGCTGCCATGACTTTATTAGGCTACATTCCCGCTTCAGTTTTTTGGTCAGTTTTGCCCTCTTAAGTGCCCAGGGAATTTTATAGTGAAGCGATTCTAAGAGCTGCAGAAGTCATGTGCGTGTCATACTAAAATACAACATTGTATGAAGACCAAACCAAGCTCTCTCTGCATATTTAAGCATGGCACAACGTTCTACAGCAACCTGCAGGCTCTGTGCAGCATGGAAATAGCTGTTTTTTAACGTGATTCGTCCCGAAGTAATTCGGACTGAAGTTATTTTTGTCGGGAAATTCGGCGAAGTGAGTGAACCGAATTTTTGAGAAATTCGCCCATCTCTAGAAGGAATGTGATGTATACACAGTCTAGTCAATTTTTATGATGACCAACTAATATCCAGAATAACTGCTGTGTACAGCACGGACAGCAGCTATGCGGGCTGGTAGTGACTCAACAATGTCCTGGTAGGTTGCCACAGGTATCTGGAGACATGCTGACTGCAGTGTATCCCCCAGTATCTGGAGGATCCATAGATAGAACACTTCAATAGAGGTGGTCCTGCAGATGCTCACTTGGGTTTGTATCTGGGGTAGTAGGAGGCCAGCAAAATACTTGGAGGTCTTGTTCATGCTCTTCCAACCAATGGTGGATCTTTATAGCCATGTAACATGTTGCATGGCTTGCTGGAAGCCTGTATGAGTATAATTTTTCTGCAGGAATAGATTCATACCCACATCGGTCGAGAGTGCCTTTCACATGGATGAGTGGGACACAAAAACACAACCCAGACCATAACGCTGCCACCACCACCAGCTTTTGTACTTTCAACAATTTTTGTTTTCTGATGTTTTTCTTGTTTGACATGTTAACGTACATCTGTTTAATGGAGCAGAAAAAATGCCTTATTAGGAAAGTCAACCCTTTGCCAATTAGCAGAGGTCCAATTCTGATACTGCTGTGAAAATTGAAGCCTGTTCTGCAACTTCATTAGCAGAGGTGAAGTGACCATTAGCCCCATAAGTAGAAGGTTAGCTAAACTCTTGTTTTAGACACATGTTTGGAAGCCCCCAGGTTCATTTTGGTGGTGAGCTGCTCAGCTGTAGCATCTCGATCCACCCTTGTGCACCATCATAGCCAATGTTCACCTCTCACATGAATGACACATGGTGATCCTTAGTTTCCATGTTACTTATTCACAATGATGCAATTTTTCCACTCACGATACACCTTCACCACAGCAGCATGAGAACAGTTCACAAACTGTTCAGTCTCAGAAATACTGGCCTAAAAGCTAATAGTCATCCTTTTTTGCAACTCTGAGAAATTGCACTTTTAGGGTATGTTCACATGGTGTAATTGCAGGGCGCATTTCGTTGCGTATACACCCAACATGCGCCCTGCAATTATGGTAAGTAGAGAGCTATGAATTATGTCCGTCTCTGATCATATTGTACGTCGGTGGAGAGAAGTGACATTACACGCCACTGATAATGAAAGTGAATAGCGCGTACTTCTAAAACACACGGCGTTTTGCGGCACGTACAGTACATGTCCCAATACACCATGTAAAGATACATTTACTCATGACAGTATCTAGGGATATGTTTGCAAGCAGCTATTACACACCTTAAATACCCACCAAGTCACTTCACCACACAGTACGACCTTCACCAGCTTCATGCTGCCGACATCAACAGTTGCAAGTGATCATAATAATGTGACTGCTTATTCAGAGCAATGCCATCATTTATTAATTGTGCAGTATATTAAAAAAGACCAATGGTCTCTCCTCATATGTCTGTTTTAGTAAATATGTGTTCCCAATAGTTCTAGAGAATTTTCTCTTTTACTTCTGTGTTGTTCCTCTGTTATTCTTTCTAGAAATGCATTACAGAATCAGTCAGATGGGTGTTCTCATTCCAGTTTTCAAAGGGTGCGTCCCTGCAGACTCTGACTCTGTTAGCATTGATTCGACAATATTAGACACACCAACAGCTGGTAACACCAACTTGTAACACAACAAATTAATTTCTAGGAGGAATAATATGGGAACTGCACAACATGTAGATCTAAGGAAATTGCTCCAGAAAGGTAATTTCATGGATATTTTCAGTATAGATTGCGGCTACAGCTTTACTGACAGTTAGGTATCTCTGCAACTTCCCTCTCCATAGACTTCTATGGGTGGCTGTAAAATGATTTCTCAGCAAAGTTGGCTCCCAGCTCCTCTGCAAGAAGGATTCCCTTTGTGACTTTGTGACTGAGTAAACAGGAAGAATTCAAGAGGTAGAAGAAAAGTAGACTGCTAAGTGAATAAAGAAACAATGTTCTCTTATGAAATATGTTTTCATTGTGATTTATAGAAAGTTAATTTACATTTAACATAATAAAGGAGTATTATTATTGTTAAAACCAATATTCCTGGAAAACTATTTTTTTAGAATTTTTGGCAATTTTTTTTTATTATTTCTATAGTTCAAGGAAACTAAATTACATAAAAAATACTGTCCTTCTCTGTGTTGGAGAATACTTCTGAATGGCCGCACAGGCTAATCTCACTTTACTTCAGCTGCTACTCATCTCTATTTTAGTCTCATTACAAATAGTAGGTAATAACGTGATTGTTGTCTCCATTGGGATAGACAAAATGAGACTTGATCAGAGGCAATACTTGAAAGGAAAATAGGATATTTTTGTCTGCACTGGGAAGATTTTCTTCACACTTAACAGATGCTGCTGATAATATTTACACTTCTCAGACCAGAACTAACCATTGAGCCAACCTTTCACTGTTTTGCTCTCAGTTCTCAAAGATGAAGTCAGGGACAAGCCAGGAAGTCTTGTACATAGAGGAACTTTAATAAATTACACAATAAAAACAAAACAAACACACAATTAAAAAAAAATAAAAAATTCCACATAACGGTCTCATGTTGCTTGTCAATATGTGAAAAGAAAAAAATTAATGGTAATGTTCCTTTAAAAAAATGAAGGTACACTTTAATTCATTGCATAAGGTGTTTTTTCTTACATCAAATACAGGAAAAATATGGAATCACATAATGTTGAGAAAAGAATTATAGAATTATGAACAAAAAAAAAATAATTTGAATTAGTCCCTCATTTCTCCTCTTCTGGAATTTAGAACATCCTGAATTCTTTAAGGCATAGGCTTCACTAGTGATACATTTTCTTTATCAAGCTGATTCCAATGATTCATTGATATGTCGGCTTTGCAGGATTGAGATTGGCCAAGGAATAGTTTTAAACCTCTACTATAAATTTTCAATCAGGTCCAGAATGCTTGTTGGCCATGTCATTGAGCTAATATGCCTTTTGTATAGAAAAGCTTTAGCACATCCTGCTCTGTGGTAAGATTATCATACTAAAAAGTAACTTCATCATAATAATAAAAAATGTCATTTTCAATTAAAGCAATGAGTAAAGTGCCCTGGCCCTTCACCTGTAACTCAACACCATTAATATGATTCATTGTTTTATATATACATATATATATATCGTGAGGGATCAGCGTCCAGAGCAGGTAGCAGGCTGGGCTTCCACAGACAGAGACAGTGACACACGGTAAAATTCAATCCTATCATCAGGGCCCAAACACTCAGTGACCCTGGGCAAAGCTGAAAATAACATAGCATAGCTACTTCAATATGGCCCCAGAAACCACCAGCAGCCATCGGGCCTGCATATCGGCTTTATGGGCCTGAGCCGCCTCACCTGGTGGTGGGAGGGCCCCCACCCGGTCTTTGACCACTCCAGAAAAAGCCGCCCCGGTAAAGCGGACTGGAAAGTTATATACATTTTAGTATCTACTGAAAACACACAAATGTCGGCTTCCCTTCACCAGCCCAGGCCACTCGGTGACAGCACTGGCCCAAACCTTTCCAAAACCGATGGAGTTCTTGGGGAAACATTCTTTGCCACCCTCCGTGTCATGTCTCACATACCCTCCCCCTTGTTGAGCCTGTGGGGTCGGAACACTTCCACCAAACAATGGCCCTAGACAGTGCTCAGCATTGCCCTGTAGTTTCCCTGCCCTTTCTCCACAAGAAACAAAATTTTGCAGGTCAGGAACCATCTGGTGACTCTTGCATTTCGCTCTTTAGTTTGGGGCCTCCAATTTAAAGGGGCGTTTTTTTTTCCCAAAAGTGGCGCCCAAACAAATAATTTGACGGACTCCAGGGGCCCATTTGATGGCCAAACATGCCGTTCCACAATACTATAGTTCCTCTCTGGGGGGTTGAGTTTCCTGTTTTAAATAGTGACTGGGTGCTCTTCCCCCGTCTCCCTCCGGGGGAAAACACTGCACCCGCCCACATCAGTGCATCTGTTGTACAAAAAACTTTTTTAAAGTTTGGGGAATAGGATGGTTTTTTTTCACAGACCCAGTTTAAAAACCGGGAATGCCCCTCTCTCCTCGGGTTTCCAACCCACCTGCGGACTTACTTTTTTTAGTCAGGTCTGTTAGTGGGGGCTGCTTTTACTCGAAAATTTGTGATGAATCTGCGTAATAACCCACAATACCCAAAAGGCCCTAACCTGCCTTTTGGTTGTGGGTTGTGGCCAGCCCTGACGCCTCACCTTTTTTTACGCGGTTTTATAAGGCCCCTACCTATTATGTATCCCAGGTATCGGGCTTCTTCTGACCCAAGGGGCACTTCGGGGGGTTAGTTTTAACCCTGTTTTCTCTAGGGAGTTATACCCCCCTGTACTTTAGGTAGAGGGCGTCCCAGCCCTCATAAATTTATTATTGTCAAGTTGCGAAGCAAAGCGAGGGGGTTTAAGGACGACATCCATAAACCTTTGGGGGTGGTGGAGCCCCATGCAAACCAAACGGAGCAGACATATTGAAACAGTCTTTCTGGTGTAGCAAAAAGCCGTCTTTTCCTTTGGCCCTACCCTCAGGGAACCCTGCCAGTAACCCCTTAAAAAGGTCGGCTGGAAAAATACTGGATGCCCCAGTCTCTCTTTAGTTCATCCACCCTCGGCTTTGGGGTAGCGTAAAACTTGGATACCTCATTCAGCTTCCGAAAATCTTACAGAAGCGTAATGAGCCATCGGTTTTGGATGAGCACGTTTGGCCCCGACCCCGCCTTTGGACCCCTAAATCAACTGAGGTAACATTTTTTTCCCTCTTAGATATTGCTCCCCTACGGCTTCTTTTTCATGTTTCATAGTTTGTAAGGCTAAAAAAAGGTCTCTAAGTTCAGCCTGTTGGCTAAGGTGTTTTCCAGAGGAAGGCAAAAACCCCCAAATGAGGTAGAAGCCAATTTCCTCTTTTAGGGAAAAATTCCTTTCCCTGACTCCAATCGGGGCAAAAAAATCCCTGGATCAATAAAACCCCCCCCCCCCCCTCTCCTGAATCCTGCACTATAACTTGTTTAATTTTTACGCCCCGAAATGCTCCAAACCCCTTTTTTAAAATCGGTTATTGAATTTACCTGACCAGTCCCCGGGCAGAGAATTCCATAGTCCAATGCCTTATAGTAAAAAATCCCTTTCTAGTTTATGGAAATTTCCCGGTACTCGATAAGGTTTCAATTTTGACCTTTACCCCTGGCTTGGTTAAAAATTCATTTTTTATGACCTTTAGTACCCCCGGCAGTTTTGAGAACCTCATATTCCTTTTGTATGAACTCCGGGGTCTCCTGTTTCTGTGACTTGACGGACTTGAACACTTTCCTTGGGCCCCCTCTATGGGGGGTGGTAGGCAGTCGGGTCCCGTCTTTCCGGCTTAATTAAATTCACATGGATATCTGTTCCCCGGGCTTGCGCCTACGGGCGGGTTACTTTAAATTTAACATCCCTACTTTTTCAAGGTTTCTAAGGTCCTTGCCATTTGGCCAGGAACTTACTTTTACAGTGGGAAACCCAACATAACCCCGTTCGCCCCGGGTTGAAGCTCCTTTTATTTGCCGACCTATTATACCTCGGTTTTTGAGCTTCCTGACCCTGCTGTAGGTGTTCTCTGACTATGGGCATAACTGCCAAAAATCCTATCTTGAAATTGGGAGATGTGTTCTTTTACGCTCGGTGGGGTGTAGACTTTGCTCCCAGGTTTCTTTGGCTATGTCCATAACCCCGGGGGGCGCGCCCAAGACTGCTCAAAGGGTGAAAAACCCGGGGAGGGACTGGGGAAAAATTCACGGTTGAGAACATTAGATAAGGAAAAAAACAGTCCCATCCCTACCTCCTTACTGACCCTCTCTTTAACTATTTTCAAATTTATTAAACCCTCTCCACAAGGGCCCGTCAGTTTGAGGGTGGTACATGACGTGTGAAAAATGCTTAATAAAAGTAATTTGATAACCCCCTTTGTGACCTTTTACATAAGGGGTCCCTTGATCGGTAAGGATCCCCTTTTGGGGAATCCCGGGGCGGGAAAAAAAAATGGAAAAATTCCCCAAATTTTGGGGGTATCCTCAAAGGTATGGCCTCTGGGTAGGGGGTGACGTAGTCCACCACACAATATATTACTGATGGCCCCGGCCGTTTACTATCGGGCCGACAGGTCCTTGCAATTTCTCCAAATGGGCCCCTTTGATGGGCAACGGACAGGGCTCCGATAGTGGGGATGGGGTGTTTGTTGGAAACAGGGCATACTTTAAATCCCTTCCGCCCCATTTCCCCGAGAAAAAATTTTTTTGGGGCCCCCTTGGTTTTTGGCCCAAAAAACCCCCTTTAAAAGCTTGGGCAATCCGCCACCTCCCAAAAAAAAAGGGCACCCAAAATTGTTTAACCCCCCCTTTTTTTTTTCCACCCAAAAATTATTTAAAAAATTAAAAAATTTTTCCCCCCCCATTTAAAACCCCCTTTTACCCTTTTTATTTTTTTAAAAACCCCCCCCCCCAAAATTTTTTCCTAAAAAATTTTAAACCCCCCCCCTTTTTTTTTTTTAAAAATTTTTTAAAAATTTAAAAATTTCCCCACCCCCCCCCCCCCTTTTCATCAAACCACCCCCAAAAACCCCCCAAAAAAACCCCCCTTTTTTTCCCCAAATAAAACCCCCCCCCCCCCCCCCACCAAAACCTCCCCCCCCCCCCCCCCTGGGGGCCCGGGGGTTTGGTTGCGGGCTGGGGGGGTTTTTTTGGGAAAGGCCCCCTTTTCCCCCTTTAGGGGTTACTAGTGGGGGCCCAGGTCGTCCCAAGTCCTGGCTCCCAGGAATAGCAGCTTTTTTCGTTTTTAGTCACTCAAAAACTTGCTGGAAATCCTTTCGAAAGGGGGCCCCGCCAGCCGGGTCGTTTAGGTTTTAAAACAGGGGAGTTAAACAAAACCCCCCCGCCCCAAAAAAACCCCCGGGGGGGGGGCCCCCCCCCTTTTAGGGGCCCCCTTGGGGGAACCCCCCACCCCTTCCCCCCGGGGACCCCCGGGAATTTTTTTTTCCCCCCCTTTGGGACGTTTCCAACCCCGGCACTTCGCCCCCGGGGTTGGGGCCCAGACCGGCTTTAAAGCCTCGGGGTTTTTAACCCCTCAAAGGTTAAGACTTTTTGGTTTTTTTGGGGGCCCCGGGAAAGGGGGGGCCCGGGGAAAGGGGGGTCTGCCCGCCCTTTTTCCCCCTATCTCGCGGGAGAAATTGGTGCAACCACCACCAGGGAACCGGCAACATTTGGGCCCCGGGCCGGGTGGGGGGGAGGGCCAAATTCCCGGGGGGGGGGTTTCCCCCCAAGGGGGGCCCGGCCACCCCTTTAATTTTTAAAAATTTTTTGGGCCCCCCTTTGGGGTTTCTTTTAGGGGGCCCCCGCCCCTGAGCCTCTTTCCCCCAACCTCTCAAGATAAATTTTTCCCCGCTCTGGGGGCTCCCCCGCTGATCCGGGGGGAGGGGCCGGGAACGACTTCATCTGCCCGTTTTGCCCCGGCGCCTTTAGTGCGTTTATTGGTGGCCCCGGGAGGGCGAGACGGTTAGCCCACGGGGGTTTTTGGGTTTTCCCCGGGAGTTGGCTACCCCTTTTTTTTTTTTTCGGCTCAAAGGAGGTATTTTGCTTGGGTTTTTTGTTTAGAAAAACTCCCTCCCCCTTTGGGGGCCTTTGGGCTTCCCCCCGGTTTTTTTAGGGCATAAAGGCTAACCCTAGGGCCCTTTTTGGGTTTTCGCCCGGGCAACGGAAAGCGAGCTTTGGGGTCCTTTTTGCCGGGCATCCAAAAACCTTTTTGGGGACGGCCGGGAAGTGCGAGGGTTCCCGGGCGAGACGTACCCAAATGGTGGGGTTGGGCCCCTTTTTAAAACCGGGCCCCCTTTAAAACCCGGGGGGTCTTAAAAAATGCTACTTCAAATTTTCCCGCAAAAAAACCCCCCATGCGGCCTGAACTCGGGGGCTTTCCCCCCCCAAATGGTCGGGGATACCCACCCCTTTTTTGGGGCCCCCCGAAAAAAACCCCCCAAAAAAAGGGTGGCCCTTAAATTTTTGTCGATCATACACACCAAAAAGTGGTTTTCAGAGCCCCCGGCAGTACCCCCCCTGGTCCCAAAACCAAGGCCCTTTAAGCATTTTTGGGAAAACCCCACAATCAGCCTGCAGTCCACAATATATTTTCATTAAAACCCCCCAAAAAAAACCCCGCCCCTTTTTTCAGCTATTTTTTTTCAAAACCCTGTTTTTTTAACACACGTTTAACTTTGGCCCCCCCCTTTTTTTATTAACCCATATACAATGTTCCCCCAAAAAAAAATTTGGCTTTTTTAAATTTTAAAAGAAAAATTTTCCCAATGTCTTTTTTTTCAAAAGGGCCCCTTTAAGTTTTTGATGAAAAAATTTTTTGGGTTAAAACCCCCCTTTTCAATGTCCAATAAATTTTATTTTTAGCCCCCAAAAAAAAAAAGACTTGACATCTTACCCCCTTACCGTATTTTCCCATTTCAGCCGGATTTTTTCCCCCAATTTTTTGAATAACAGGGGCAAAGGGGGGGGAAGGGGGGGGGTTTGAAAAGAATTTTCCCTCCCGGCCTAAATTTTAAGTGCATTATTTTTCCCCCCCCCGGGATTTTAGGAGGGTTAACCCCTAATTATGCAAGGATTCGCCGTACTGGGGCCCAAAAACCGCGAAGGGGGGCCCTTCCGTTAAAAAAACCCCCCTTTTCACGTTTCTCGGTTTTTGGGTGGGATGGCCCACCCCAGGGGTTTTGGGGGGGGAGACAAACCCCCCTCAATCACTGGCCGTCGGCAGGGGTAGGGTGATCAGGGGCAAAACTGGACAGGAACCCAAACTGGGGGAAGCTTTGAGGGGGGGGGGAGAGGCCACCCTCCGAAGGGGGGGTTTAAACCCGAATGGAGGACCCAGAGGTCGCTCTAATCAGCTACAGGGGCGGTGTCCGGGAATCACATTTAAACTCCCTGTAGGCTGTGTGCTGCGCCTGCGATATTTCCTGGCTGCCTTACTACCCATACCTCCCAACTGTGCCCTGAATCCCCAGGACTCCGCTGTGCAGTTCACTGTTTGCGCGTCCGCGGGCCGCGCAAGCAGTGTCCGCAATCACAGGCCACATGTCAGGGAGCCTCTCTCCCTCACATGCAGCCGGTACAGAGAGCAGGGACGCAGGGGAAGCGTCATAGAGATACTCTCCCCTGACTTTACTGGCTGCAGGGGGCTGGCCCCACCCCCTCAGCTACACTGATCAGTGTACTACGGGGGCAGAGGCAGCAGCTGCAGCAAGAAGAGGACACAGCAGGGAGGTTAGTAACACTCCCTCCCTGTCCCCCAAAACGGCCCCCCTCTCTCCCTGTCCCTCAACCTAGCCCCCCTGTCCTCCAAAACGGACCCCCTCCCTCTCTGTCCTCTAACTCAGCCCCTGTCCCCCAAAACAGCCCCCTTCCTCCCTGTCCTCTAATTCAGCCCTCCCCTGTTCCTCAAAATGGCCCCCCTCCCTTCCTGTCCTCAAACTCAGTCCCTTCTGTCCCCCAAAACGACCCCCTCCCTCCTTGTCCTCTAATTCAGCCCCCCCCCGTCTCCCAAAATGGCCCCCCTCCCTCCCTGCCCTTTTCACCCCCCTTTTTTCCCCCCAAAGCCCCCCTTTCCCCCCCCTGTCCTCTAGCTCAGTCCCTGTCTCCCAAAACGGCCCCCTGCCCCCTGTCCTCTAACTCAGCCCCCCATGTCCCCCAAAAGGGCCCCCCCTCCCTTTTCCCCCAACCTAGCCCCCCCTGTCCCTAAAAATGGCCCCCTTCCCTCCCTGTCTTCTAACTCAGCCTCTATCCCCCAAAACGGCACCCCTACCTCTCTGCCCTCTCTCAGCCCCTGTGCCCCAAAACGGCCCCCCTCCCCCTGTCCTCTAACCAGCCCTTGTCCCCCAAACGCCCCACCTCCCCCCTTTGCCCCCTAACTCCCCCCAACCTGAGCCACAAAACGTCCCCCCCCTCCCTTCCTGTCCCCTAACTCAGCCCCCCTGTCCCACAAACGGCCCACCCTCCCTCCCTGTCTCCTAACTCAGCCCTCCCCTGTCCCCCAAAAAACCCCCCCCTCTCCCCCTGTCCCAAAAACTCAGCCCCTCCTGCCCCCCCAAAAAAAGGCCCCCTCCCCCTTGCCCCCCTATTCCCCTCCCCCTTTTCCTCCAAACCCACCCCCCCCCCCCTTTCCTGTCCCCTAACTCAGTCCCCCCTCCCTCCCTGGCCCCTAACACAGCCCCCCCTGTCCCCCAAAATTGCCCCCCTCCCTCCCTGGCCCCCAACTCGGCCCCCCCCCCCTGTAATTCCCACCCCCCTACCAGACCCCCCCCCTCTCAACCCCCCCCTCTCCCCTTAACCCTTTTTCCCCACACACCCCCCCTTCTCCACATCCCCCCCCCCTTTTTCGTTTCCCCCCCTTCCCCCGGGGCCCTCCCCAACTTTCCCCATGTGGATAGCTATCCGCGCCCGGGGAAAGCTGAGTGGCACCCATCCCTCACAGCACCCAAATATTTTTTCCGGGATCTGCTGCCCATTTACTGGATAGATTTTTTTCAGCATTTGGAAAGCGGGGACAGGTTAAACAGCAACGCCCGGAAACGGGTGATGCCCCATTTGTAGTTTTGGTTTTGTTTTTTTTTTTAACGGTTCCCCATTTGGACTACCCGGATTCGCGGGACTACCCCGGGGACAACGTTGCTTTATTTCTATAAAAAAAGGTTAAAAAAAGTTTTTTTTTGTTTGTGTGTGTGTTTTTTTTTATTTTTTTCCAGTGATAGTTGGAATTTGGGGTGCACCGCCCCCAGAAGAGACCCTCACAATTTGAGGGGCTCCTCTGATGGGTTTCCCAACTCTTCCCGGTACCGTGGTCGTTGGGTTTTGAGGTTAAAAGTGACAAGGATTGTGCCAGCCTTGGGGGGACAAATAACTGCCACGGCTGAGCCAAGGCCCGGGGGGATAGTAATTGAGGCATCTGACAGACACCTCATTCTATCACTGGAAAAAATGGAAAAAAAAAATAACCAGAAACAAAAATAAAAAGCGTTTTTTTTTAAAAAACTCCCCACACCCCCCCTCGCTGATCATGTTAGTTTAGAAATAGATGCTGCACTGGTCCAATGTAGTCTAATGAATCCAATAGTATTATAATCCATACTGTGGCTGATCATCTGTGGGTGCAGGGAATGGAGAACAGGCCAGAGCCGCACCACAATCTCCGGGGGTTGGTCTTCTGTCTCTCCCCAGGAGATTGTGTTGTAAGCTGTGGCCTTTACCTCCTCTTTCACCCCTGTGGCCTAGTGTCAACACGAAATATAACCCTCACCTAACACTCTATAACCCTGACCACTGCCTGTTGCACCATATCCCCCATACTCCACCTATCATCCCATGGGGAGTTTGTACAGAGGGGGGAATGGTAGGAAGGTGATGGTAAAGTGCAGAGTCTAAGATGTTTGTGTGGTTAATTCTGCAGGGACAAGGCCGGGAGAAGTGGTCATGGCGATCTGGAAGGAATGGAGAAAGGGAACAACTCCCAACAGAGAAGACGTCACCTGTGAGTCACTAAATTGTACTGTACTGTCATCACTTATATGTCTGCAAAGCCTGTGTACAACTGATATCTAACCCCCATATGGTCACTGTATGGTAGGAATGTTGGTAGTAGTGTAATGGTTTATATTCAGTTTCTGTTTTGCTGTTTTTTATTCAGTCACTAAGTGGTGGTGATATGTGGTCATGGTGTTGTGGTATTATTAAGTTACTATGTGGTGGTGATGTTGTCATGGTGAGGTGGAATTATTTGATCTCTGTATAGCGGTATCATCGATAATATTAATCTTGGTGTGGTCAGTAAACAGTACAGGGATATTTGTTCCCTGTACAGAGGTATTATGTGGTTACTGTATGACTATTATATAGCAGTATCAGTAGCAGGATTTCTGTGTATACAATATATTTCTTTATATAATTACATATTTACAGACCCTAGTGGCACTGCTGTTGTGTTGTCTCTGGTCTTCTGGAGGGGTGAGGCATGATTTTGTTGGTGGGGTGTGGTTAGAGGCGTGCCCTAATGTGATGTCATTTGTTTGGGCATGGTCAGAGGTGTGGTCTGATGTGATGTCATTTGTTTGGGTGTGGTCAGAGGTGTGGCTAACGTGTCCCTATTTGCAATCTCTAAAAGTTGGGAGGTATGTTATTACCTGCTCTTTGTTAGTTTATTTGCTTGCTATCCGTGTACCAGACCTCTGCCTGTTTCCTGACCCTGCCTTGCACTCTGATTTTGTACCTCACTCCCATTTGTGCTTTTGACCTCAGCTTGTTTACGATTTCTCTTGTTTGTTCTGATTTGTGGCTTGGCGTTTCTGATTGGTTATTGACTCTGACTGTCTGACCCTTCTTCCCCCTCACGGCACCAGCACTAAGTAGCACAGGGACTGTCACCCAGTTGGTGTCTGTCATCTAGGGCAGCACGTCAAGTAGGCAGTGACAGTGGACTGGGTTCCAGTTAGGGCTCACTGTACCCTCCTTGATGTGATTTTATCACAGGCCAAGACCGTTACTGCTCTACCTTCACTATGAACCCCATGACAGCTCTGGTAGAGCAGATGCTGGGCTTACCAAGCTAGTCCTGGATCTGACGCTGAGTGTACAACAGGCTGGGAGACTCGTCCTAGTGTACCCCTGCATACCTTCCACTTCTTGGGAAACCCCTATTCAGTTGCTGACAGTTTCTCAGGCAAACTGGAAGGGGCCTTTTTGGCATTTAGAGAGGGAATGTCGCCTGTATTTTAGACTCACCCACATACCTGGGCAATGAGGAGCAAAAGTGGAATTGTTATGTCCCTACTTCATGGTTTCCCCAGTGTGGGAATTCTTGTAAACCACATGATTCACCAGATAACTGTCTTCACGTGGACAAGTTCCTTGACCTCTTTAGGGGAATTTTTGATTGTCCCTGATAGGGGTGGGACATGGCTGGAGGCTCAGTGAACACCTTGGACAGGGTAAAAAACTGTGAGAGTGTGCTCCGATTTCGTGGCTGGTGGTTCCGTTGGTGGACAAGCCTTAGGGATGCCAGTTCAGATTAGGGTTAGGCTGACCATGTGAAGGATTTATTGGTCCCAACCAGGGCTTGTCCCTACCCCTGGTACTTTAGATGAGGCTATGGCTCTAGCTGTTCGTTTGGACAGGCATTTTAAGGACAGACGTCGGGAGAAGGCTTCCCCCCCTGTGGTCCACTCCATGGTCACCTAGGTGAGAATGTATTTCCTATTGTATCCAAAAAGTTGCTGCTCCCAGTTAAGATTTCATACTTGTCACTGGTTCCGGGAATGCGTTTGTGGATTCTGGGTCAGCTTCTAATTTTGTTGATGCATCCTTCGCCAAACGTCTCGCCTAACTTGGAGGACCGCTATCTGATTCTCTGCGGGTTGTGGCCATTGACTCCACTCCACTAGCTAGGGACACAATCCAATGTCACGGACAGCACACGCCCCCCGGAAGTTAGGGACTCACCTGACCACGCTCCTGACTCCATGCGCTCCTGTGTCAGCCGATGCACGCATCCCCGCTCCCTAGGGTCCGCTGGACCACCGCAAGCGATGGTGTAAGCCAGGGGTCTCAAAACTACGGGGCACGACGGAGAATTTTTATCCGGCCCGCCGCTGCCATCCGCCAGCCGCTTGCGATCGTTGACATGTAGCAAGCACGGCGGTGCTGCGGCGGAGCGCAGTCCTATATTCCGTGGTGCGTTCTTATAAGAGGCAACTGGCCCCTGCCCCGTTGCGCTGTTCGCGATGCATCCCGTCACGCCCACAAGCACCTTCCCATACGATGGGAGGTTGCTGCGGGAAGGTGACAGGGTAACATGAGTGCCATCGTGAGCAGCAAAGCAGGGGCAGTCTTCGGGGGGGCGGACACTTGGAGCTGTGGGAGGTGCCTTGAGGGGCGGAACTTGCAGTATATGGGAGGTGTCTGGGGAGTGAGTGGTGGAGGGCGGACACTCTGCATGTAATCATTGCAGAGTGTCCGCCCTCCTCCACTCACAGACACCTCCCATTTACTGCCAAGTGTCCGCCTTCAGGCATCTCCCATCAGCTCCATAGTGTCCCCCACCACAGTCCGCACTCCAGGCGCCTCTGAGGCTGACTTCCAGAGCAAGGCTGTGAGGTCAGTGCTTCAGCATTCACGCCACAGGAGACTAGCATGAGAGAAGGGCAGGAGCCACGGAGTGCCAGGGCAGAAGCTCCTCGAGAGGGCAGGGCAGGAGCCATGGGTGCCGGGGCAGAAGCCCCCCTCGAGACCCAGGCAGGATCCCACCCCCTCTCCAGACTCAGGGCAGGAGACCTCCCTCTCCTCCAGGACTCAGGGCAGGAGCCCCCCTCTCCTCCTAGACACCAGCGGTAGGTGCCCCCCTCTCTCCTCCAGACCTCAGGGCAGGAGCCCCCCATCTCCTCCAGACCCAGGGTTGGTAGGAGCCCACACTTCCTTCAGACTGCAGGGCAGGAGCTCCCTCCTCTCCAGACTCGGGCAGGTGCCACCCCCCTCCTCCAGACTCAGGGCAGGAGCCCCACTCTCCTCCAGGACCCAGGGTTAGGAGCCACACTCTCCTTCCAGATCAGGGCTGGAGCCCCCACTCTCCTCACAGACTCAGGGCAGGAGCCCACACTTCTCCTCCAGACAGTGCAGGAGCCCCCCACTCTCCTCAGACTCAGGCAGGAGCCCCCACTCTCCTCCAGACTCAGGGCAGGAGCCCTCCACTCTCCTCAGACTCAGGGCAGGAGCCCTCACTCTCCTCCAGACTCGGGCAGGAGCCCACCACTTCCCCAACCTCCGAGTCAGGACAGGAGCTTGAGGACAGGAGCCAACTTGCGGACAGAGGTGACCACCTCTTTAGAAGCCCTTATATTTATGTATGGATTGTATGTGCGTGTCCCAGTTCCTGTTGCTTGTTTAGCTTTTCATGTGTCTGGGAAGCTGGAGTGAAGACGTTAGTGAGATCCAATGTCGGACACATTTGTTATGAGATTCCAGCTTTTTCCAGGTGATCAAGTTTGCCTCGTTGCAGGTGATCATATTCACTGGCCCCCCTCCCTGTTTATTAATCAGCCAAACTTTGTCATCTGGGAGTGCTGGGAATCATAAAAAAATGTGGTCAGCATTGGGAATTCTAAAAATGTTGTCTATGGTGAGTACCAGCAATGCTGCATATACCCGACTACAAATCACCTTGTGGGCTAAAAGTCGAAAAAAAAAAGTGAAACACAAAAGAAATAAACACGTACACTGCTCTTTCCCCTTTACAAAAACCCATTACCGAAAAAAGATCCAAAAAATAAAGCATGCATTATTTGTATTGCTACGTATGTAAAACCTGCCTATAAAATCTTGTATGTTATTCTAAAAACTGCACGGTAAACGCCGTAAAAAAGGTCAGAATTGTGATTTTTTGTTCATCCCTCGACATGTAAAATGGAATAAAAAGTGATCAATAAAAGCATATAAATGCCAAGTGGACACCAAGTAAACACGTTGGTTCATCCGCAATAAAGTCCTTAGCGCTCCGGAATACAGAAAATTATAAAAGTTATGGCATCAGAAGGACAGCGATGCATAAATTGTGTTTTTACACAATAAAAAACTTTTTTATTTTAAAAATGGCGGTTCAAAATGAAAAAACTATATAAATTGGTATCGCCGTAATGTATCGACCCCCAAAGTAAAACTTTTTTTTTTTCAAAAATATATTCCGGCCCTCCAATGGTCTGAGGGGACCGTGAACGGCCCCGGTTTAAAAAGTTTGTGGACCCCTGGTGTAAGCAGTTACCAGGACGGGCGGAATTAAGTAGAACCGGTTTTACACAGAGCCCGCCGCCAAGCGGGTTGGACCTTGACTGGGGAGAACTACCATGGATCGCCCCACTGGCGTGACTGCTTGCGGTGGCGCAGCCAAGAGTGCGTGTACAAAATCGTAAACGTAGGCGAAGTCGGGGACAGGCAAGTGCGTCAGGGCAGGAGGCAACGGTACGTGGTCAAGACAAGAGCGAAACAAGGTTCGGTACACCCGGAAGTCAGGCCAACAAGGGCAGAAAGGATCTTTTCTATGAAGGCAGTAGCACTAAAGATCCGGGCAAAGGTTGGACCGGTAGAGAGGGAGTAAAATAGGTCACCTGCCAAGCCTTAAACCCAATAATGGGCGTATCTGCCCTTTAAATCACCGAGAGCCGGTGCGCGCGCTATGGCGAGGGCATGCGACACCGGCGGCCAGGAGAAGGAGGACGGGGAGCGCGGAGAGTAATAGAGCTGGCGTGGACCCGACCGCGGGACCGGCAGGGCTGCCTGGACCCGGAGGTGTAGCCGAACGAATGCGCCTGCAGCCCGGGCAGGGGGGCTGCGGGACACTCGTGACAGTCCCCCTACCCTCCACAGGCCTCCTCCTCTTTATGGTTCGGAGGAACCGCAATACGAGACCGCGGTCCAGGATGTGTTTTCCTCAGGTTCCCATGATCTTCTCCTCCGGACCGAATCCTCCAATCAACCAAGAATTGACGTTTACCCCTAACCGACCTCTCAGTGCCCAGATCTCTTTGACCGCAAATATGATGGAGGCTACAGACTCAGTAGAGGGAGGGGCAACTCTTCTGGAGAAGCGGTTCAACACCGACGGGCTTCAGGAGGGATAATGAATAGAATTTGAGGATCCGCATGGTGGGTGGGAGTCGTAGCTTTTAGCTACTGGATATAATACGGCTTCAGGATTTCAAAGGGCCCCAGAGCGCGGACCATAGCTTGTAGATGGGGATTTTCAAACCTGACATATTTGGCTGGACAGACAGACTTGTCTCCCGGGGGTAAAGATTTGGAGATGGTCTCCTCTTTCTGTCGCCTGGGCCTTCTTACGGGTCAGCAGCATGCTGCTGGGACTGAGAGTCGCTTCCAGATGCCAGATAAGTCGTGGACCAAGGCATTACAGAGGGGCCAACTCGGAGGAGGAGGGGCAGAGGGAGAGGGGGGCGGGGATGCCGACCTATAACAAAAAAAAGGAAGACGCGGCCCGAAGCCCCAGAATTCCTGTGAGGTTGAATGATAATTCGGCCCAGGGGTCCGGAGGTCGGCCCAATCATCCTGGCGAGCAAGAAAACAAATGACGTAAGTAACTACCCCAGAATTGATTGACTCTCTCTACTGACGTTGGTTTGCGGTGGTAGGATGAAGAAAAAGTCTAATTTACTGCAAAATCGGGAGCAGAGTGCGCTCACCGAACTTGGAACGAACTGCACCCATGATCAGAGGACGATGTGCTGGGGCAGACGTGCAGGCGAAAGATGTGACTAAAGAACACGGGAGGCGAGATCGTTGGTTCGGAAGGTAAAAACGGGCAGCGGGATGAGTCTGTGACATCTCTCGAAAACCTAGTCGTAATGACCCAGATCACGGTGTTACCCGAATGAGGATGGAAGGTCGGTGATGAAATCCATCGCCAATGGGACCATGGGATACTAGGGCGTAGGCGAACAGAGGTCGCAGCAGCCGGAGGGGCCGTGCGGGGCCACCTTTATTCCGGGCACAGTAGCTCAGGCATCCACGGAAGTACTTTGTATCTTTAGCAGCCCTGGCCACACAGTAAAACCGAGAGATCAATTGGAACGATCTACGGGCCCCCGGATGTCTGCCAACAAAGAGCAGTGTCCCCAATTCAGGATTCTCTTGCGCAGACGCATGGCCGAACGTTAGGTCTTGCCAGGTAGGTATCTGCCGAAGGAGGGACCGGGGCTGCTGGGATCAGGCGTTCCGGGAGGTATAATGTGTTGGGGCTGGGCTCCTTTCCAGTGACGTCAGATGCGCACGGAGAGAGCATCTGCCCTGATGTTTTTCGGCTGGGCGAAAATGGATCCGGACAGGATATCAAATCTAGAAAAAAAAGAGACCACCGTGCTTGCCGGGGATTGAGGCGCTGGCCAACTGGAGATAACATGAAGATTTGTTGATAGTATATACCTCAAATGGATGACGAGCTCCCTACAGAGATGCCGCCACTCTTCCAGGGCATCTTTGGATAGCTAGTAATTCTCGTCCAATAGCATAGTTCACTCTCCGCCGACGAGAAGGTATTGGAGAAGAGGCCGAAGTGATGGTTATCCCCTTGGGACCCTTTTGAGTAAGGATAGCTCCGGCCCCCACACGAAGGAGCCTGTCACCTCCAGAGAGAAAGCTTCTCAGGGTCTGGGCGTCACAAAAATAGGTGCGGAAGCAAAAGAGTCGACTTTCAAATCCGACGAAGGCTCTTTCGGCCGACGGTGGCCACATTTGGTGTTAGCCTTTTTTCCGGTGAGGGCCACAATTGGGAGTCCACCAGGTAGAGAAGTGAGGTAAAACTGTTCGTAATAATTCGCAAGCCCACTAAAACGTTGTATGGTCGAAGTCATCAGGTAGTGGCCATTGCAGGATAAGAAGACAGCTTTGGTGGGATCCATTTGTAGGCCTTCGGTCGGAGATGATGATACGAGGAAAGGCAGACTGGTTGGTGGTAAAACACACTTCTCTAATTTGGCATACAGGCGGGTTGGCTGCGAACGGCGTTTCAGGACTTGGCACACCTTGTATTGATGGGTCCGGAGGTCAGGGGAGAAACCAGGATGTCGTCCAGCGTAAATGATTGACACAGGTGTAAAGCTGTCCTGAAGATGTCATTTACGGAACCCCTGAAAGACCACGGGGCATTGCACAGACCGAATGGTATTACCAGATACTCAAAAATGGCCGTCGCGGGTATTGAAGCAAGTCTCAACTCATCTCCCTCACGGGATTCTGACTGAGTGTATGCCCCGCGCAGGTCCAATTTGGAGAAAACCTTGGCTCCCTGTAGAACGTTCAAAGAGTCCGTAATTAGTGGCAACGTTACCAATTTTCACGGTAATCTGGTTCAAGAACCCCTGTTAGTCGAGCAAGGACGGAGAGAACCAACCAAAACATAAAATACTAAACCTTCTCCATCTTTATATATACATTCTCAAAAAACCCAAAATCATTAACACACTTAAAAATACCTACCATTCTTATACCACTACATTCCCCCTTTACCCCACACCCCCTCTTTCTTACATTACCCATTTATCTTCTTACAATTTCCCTACACATTTCTCATATTCTTCCTTTAAACTCCATAATACCTCAACTCTATCCTCTAATACCTTCAACATCTTTCCTCCCATTCCTTTCCCTTCATACATCATCTTTTTCCATTCCTTACAATCCTCTTCCATCTATACCTCTAAACATTCCTAATTTCCCATCTAATCCCCAACCCTTAAAACATACTCTTTCCTTTTCCATTCTCATCATCCCTTCCTCCCATCTTTACAACACCATATTACTATCCTCTTTATTCCTATCCTTATAACCAACACCAATATACCATCCCCACCTCTTCTTTACCCATTCAATTAACCTATCCTCCATTCCCACAACTTCTTCACCCCCCACCTTCTTCACCCCCCCTTCAACACCATCCCTTTACCCCTTCCTTCTCACCATTTCCCCCCTTTCTTTATCCAAATAACCTTATCCACCCCTTACCATCCCTTCTTTACCCCTCCCCTCTCTTTCCTTCCCTTCCTCTCCACCCCACCACTACCTTCTATTACCTTCCTATAACCCACTTCCTCCACACCATCCCATCCCACTTATCTTTCTAAACCCATCTATTCTATCTCCTCTTCCCCCCCAATCTCCATATAACTTCATTCACCTACCTTCCAACCTAAGATGCTCCTCCCCCTGTGTACCCTGCATAGATCGATCGCACATTCTGTGTGATATCATTGACTCACTGTGTCACCAATCGCTCGCCCTCGCACACCACTCATGTTTGTACCCATTCATCGTTTATAAATAAGTCCACAACTGTCCATTCGAATGATCCTCAGAACTGTGAACCCACTGAAGTCACTAGTACGTCCTCCCATATGTGGTAGACACTCTATGTCGTCTGCAACTTATACGTACACTGTCAGCTCCTGCTCTACCTGTCTACTATTGTATGACCCCCCCAGTTGTCATATCACCTGTCCACTGTTACTTGTACACTCTGTCCATATTTACTATGACCACTCCCTTCTGCAACTGATATCCCCAACACAATAACTCTCTGTCCATCCAGTACTATGTCATCTACCGTGTATACAGTGTCCATCCAGAGATCTAAATGTTGTCAAGCCCCACAGTCACTCCTAAAGACACCTGTCTAGTATCCTCTATTGTCCTCTCATCTACCACCCTCTATTACTCTGTAAGATCAATATAACCTCTCCACCTTACATACAGTCGTGCTACTGTCTCCATATCTGACACAGATACCACCCTACCCCGCGTACTGTCCCACCTATCACTCTCATCTCACGTGATCTGAATACTGAACGCACTCACCAGTCTCTGTTGCCAACTACCGTTCGCACATTGATGTTATCGCGCACACCTCTCAACTCCATCCTTCAACTTCTGTTCTCATCAGCTAGTCCTCCCTCTCCATCCACTCCAAATGTCAGATGGTAGTTCCACACACCCATAGTGATCAAGACAATGTCCATCACAAACACACTTCAACCATGCCTACTATCTCGTGTGAGTCCCTCTCTGGTCTCATCCATGCCGTGATCCATCAATATTTGAACCTCGTCCATACTCTCTACAATATTTTGTGCCTCAACATTCCGTGATATCTCACTAATCGATGATGAAAAGTCAGCAACTATCTACTGTGTTCTCTGAGACTGTCACCATAGAGACAGACCACACACATTAGAAGAATTATCATGAGTGACGCTCCATGTATTACTAATCTACACACTTCAACCATATCTCTACAAGTTCTTCTCTCTCCCCTTTCCAAATACCTGTTGCAGTTCATGTAACCACTAAAAACTTGTCCTGTCTCATCAAGTGCCTACCACTCACTTCCTACTCACGCCATGTCTTTGCATGACATGTGTCCTCATATCTCACATCCAACACAATCATCCACCTCAACTATGTGTGTCACCTTTCACTGTGTGCAAGCACAACCATCACCTCGCGCTCGTCAACACACCTCATCCATAAAAACACACTACCATCACTCATAGTATCTCCGTCCTGCAGCTACACACTATACAACTCTCCTTCATATGAGTAATATGTGTTATAGTCACTCTCCATGTATCTCCGTCTGCATACTCTCACACGTGAGCTCAGCTGTATCATGTAGATCCTGTACTGATTCTCACCCATCTGTGATGTGTGTGTGTGTGCACTTCAGTTCACATTCATGAATGCCGTAAGATGTCCTATGTAAGTCTAGTATCTATGTATCTACCTCCCTGTCCGACCCTGATTTTCTCTACACTCATCATGTATACCGTCATCTCTCTGTACTTGTTCACTCTCTCCACTACAGCTAGTGTACTAGACTCATCTCCATTGCAGTGTATCGTGACACCAGCATCATTGTCGTACTACAGACTGACCACCTATCTGCTACCTGTATTCTGCTATACACACTAGTTCTCTTAGTACTACACCACTTCCCCTTCACCCATCACCCCTCCCTCCTTACTATTCACCTCCCTTCCCAAAATACCCCCCCCCCCCCCCCCCCCCCCCCCCCCCCCCCCCCCCACAAAAACCTCTCACAGTGCACTCTATTCGCACTCATACGTACCTGTCTCTACCCCTTTTGTCTCTGTACCTCATACTCAATCCTCCGTGACATCACTCATATTCTTACTGTCACCCTTGCTCTTCCCCTGTCTCGCCCGACGTGACATTCGCGAACTTACTCTCATGTGTGCTTAGCTCGTTCCGTAACTAGTCACGTGTGTGCCCACTGTAAGAGTTATCCTATTCCGCATTACCTACAGCTCAGACTACTAATCCTCCAAAATATATGTCATTGAATTCTACTCTATAGTCCGTCTTGCTCTCGTGACTCTGTCCGTGTCTCATGTCTGCCTATTAAAACATATTCGCCACACTTATTCCACTTCCCTTGTCACTCCACGACAGACAAACCTAGTATTGTGTCATATCCCGTCATCCCTCTCCTATGAATAGTATCTGAGTTGTGTCCCCAGAGTCAATGAATTCGCTCTCTCTCTCACATATGTCTGTGAACGTAGATTGTCCCATTCCCGATCCACATGTTTCATCACGTTTTGTGTATACATATGCATTAACACCTGTGTCAGACGTCTTAGTATTACTATATTCACGAGACGATACATTGACAACATACATGTTCAGCCACGTAGTGCTTAATCAGTCTGACGTGACGTGAATTGGAGATTTCATTCTAGTGCATCACAAGTATCAGTTTCTTCTCAAACCATGAGTATGTCCTGCGCGCCATCACTATGACATGTTGCCAATATCGTGATTAGAACTGACCACCATTCCACGTGTCCTATCCTACGCAACTCAATACTCTACTGGTCACAGTAGTGTCAATTTGTTAAGCTGTCAGCCCATCTGTATTCTGACACGACAGTCCCTGTCGCATCAAATACGCGACATCTCTGCGCAGCGCGCACTCGCGTGCAAACCTGCCGTCACCGTGCTACAGCATAGATCACCGTATGCACGTAATGTGTGAGTGACTCTGCTGGAGCCAGGAGTTATGATGAAGTATGCAAGTATTTGCCGCCTTGTGTGACCTCATGAAAATACTACCAGTCTAGCGCCTGCAATGCATCGTCAGTTGCTGAAGAGAGAAGCACATGATGTATCGTTCCGCGCTCGCAACGCACATGATTGATGAAATTTCACTTGATGGCGCCATATAATGTAATGCGCATAGTGGTACTGCATTAAGCGAAGACTCCTCTCATTTTTCGCGCTGTAGAGACACTGATGTTGAGAATTGTAAACGATCAACAAATATTGTCACATCTGATTTGAGTCCACTCTGATGTCTGTTTTCTGTAGTAGAGACCTCGTTGTTGATACACTCTATCCTTGTGACTTACCTGATGTACAGTCTCCACTCAGATCACCCAAGTGTGATTTGCCGCACTTTAACATAAATCTGGCGTGTGCTGTTATGCTGCGCGTGAGACTGCGCTGTCACTTCATAAAATAGTCTCGACTCATGAGTAACTTATATCGAGTCTATGCAGTATCTGAATAGATAAGTCATGTCGTCGCATAAGACCATCGCCATCTCTACACTCGTGTAGGATTAACGTCTTGCGCTCGAAGACAACCTTCGCTCTCACTCTCACACACACTCGCACCTCACCACGACCCATAAGCAACACATAAACAATTCATCACGATGCCTTACACGGCCACATCGTTCTCATCGCGCCTCTCTCTCTACGCGCGCATCTCGCTCTCGCGCGCACGCTCCCTACACTCGAGCGCGCTTTCTCCACGCTACTCAGCTCTCACAAGGAGCACTATCCGCCTCACACTCGCTCATCCCGCCCCTCCATCTGTGCTGTACCGCATCTCGGACCGCCAGCGAGAATGAGACAGGTAGTTTCCCACCGCAGCGAGCCAGCTGCCTGTCGGTGTGGATGACGCATGAGAATAAGTGCGAGTTGCTAGTGACGTCTCCTCCGCTGCCTGGTGGCTCGAGTTTCCTGTGCTGGTGGCGAGCAGAGAAAGAGACATGCGTATATCAGCGGAAGTCTCGCAACCTGACGCTTAGTCTAGCGTCGCTATCCAGTTGATCAATTCAGTGCTCAGGTGTGAGTGATGGTGGGTGAACGGTGAGCATATAGGCGTCGATCATAATAAGTCGTAGCGTCACGTGTATGTCTAGGTGCATGCACGCACACCACGCGCAGACGCGACGCTGCTTTGTAGGGGGTGAGGGTTGGTCAATGATCCGAGTCACTCATCGTATATAGTACTCTCTCACAGTGTTTGACTGAATTCAGGAGAATGATGCAAGTGGGAGGAGACTTGATGGCTGCGTGTGTAAGAGTGGTCTGATCAGGGATATTATGAGTGCATTTCGTGGATGGAGGCGTAGCTATACCGCTCATGCGCGCGCTGCGCTTGAGAGTCGTCACTAGTATGTCGATGCTCAAGTATGAGTGATCGCGCAGAAGACTAGTGTGATATGATAGACAGAGTGATCGTAAAGACAGATGGTCATGATGCTCTGTGTGTCTGAGTATGTAGCACTGTGATCGTGTAGAGAGGCTCCTGGAGTGTGCTATAGTGTTCTCACACTCTCTAGAGGAGGATATATACTCTCTATAGTGGCTAGAGTTGTAGAGAGTAGACTAGCAACTCTCGGCTCTCGCAACAGTTTATTGCAGAAAGCCTACAGAAAGGGCATATCCGACCTTCTGTGTCCCCAATGGGTGCAGGGTTTTTCTTTGTGGGAAAGAAGGATGGAGGCCACCGTCCATGCATTGATTACCGTGAACTGAATAAGATAACAGTAAAAAAACAATACCCTTTACATTTGATTCCAGATCTATTCAACCAATTCCAAGGAGCAAAATGGTTTTCCAAATTGGACCTGAGAGGGGCACTAAAGGGATTTTTATCTCTTGTTTTTGAGAACATAATTTTTATGTTTTGAGAAACCAGAATATTTAGTTATTAAAAAATTTTTGTGTCATATCTGTGATGTGTGCATTTCCTGTTAAATTGGTTGTCTCACGATGCTGTTTTACAAAGCTACAGGCTATTACTTCCTTTTTAGGCTGAGGGCAGGTCTACATCAGTGATTGACATATAATCTCTGTTGTTCCTAGCTGATCCTGATAGAGTGACATGAGTGCAGGAGGTTTGTAAACTGTAATGCTTAAGGCTACAGAGCTCTAAAGGTTTAAAGTTTGTCAGTAAGTAATGTACACAAATTCCTGTCTATCAAGATAAGGAACACAGTTGGAAATGAAATCACCAGCGACAGCCTGTAAGAGCAGAAAGAGGTGGCCAGTAACTAGGGAAGCTTGTGGGCAAAAGCAGAGATTTGATCTGCTCATAACTCTAAAGAGGAACAAAATCAGAACAGCAATGTATTTGGCAATAGTCTTAATTTACCTTTGCTTACATGTTTAAAGCTAATCAAAAAACTGTGAAATCAAAGTGTGATTAATCCATAGTTTTTGCCAGGGGTTGTACCATGAGATTGACAGATGTGTTTATAAAAAATATTGTAAAAAAATGGAATAATAAACATGTGCCTCCCTCCCCAAAAAATAAAAGAACAAGCAGAAAGCAACCAAGAACTTAGAGAAAAAAAAAATCAAAGATGTGATATACATACTAAAAGTTTTTTATTTTGCACGTTACATAAAATTAGTCTAGGGAGTATCTGGGCAAATTTCAGTCTTCGTTTGCACAAAATAACCAGTTAAGCCACACCTTTTCATAGGTCTTTTACTTTAATCAAAAGCTGTCATATGTTCATATACAGTATATACTTTACACTGACACCTTGAATTATATCTGACCGCTCAGGCAAGTGCCTTAACGTGGTGTTCTCACCATGCTGTTTCCCAGAACCTGCTCTTCACAGCTAGGTTCAGGATCCCACTTCCTGTTCAGACTGTGGATGGTTCAACAGCAGTGATTGGCATATCAGCTCTGCTGTTCTTGAGTTTGTTAGAGGGACATTTGAGGGGTTTTAATAGCAGGGCAGAAGGCTACAATGCTCTAAAGGGTTAAAGTTTCTCAGTAATAAATATACACTAGCTCCTGTGCTGCTGATAAGACACTGCAGGGATGGACTTCACAATCCCAACTAGGACTGCTAGAGAAGAGAGATTTGTTCAGTAATGAGAGAAACTTGTGTAAAAAAGCAGGAGATAAGAACTGCTCTAGCTCTGAAATGGAGCAAAATTGGAGTGGCAATGTGATGAAAATTTCCATTTAAATTCCATTACACATTTTATTTCTTTACTGAAAAAAAAGGTATGGGTCACAATCAATATATGGTGATGCACAGATAACATAAATGGGAGACATTTTGAATTTCCAGAACTTATTGTCACGGGTCGCAGGCGACCCGTGCCCGTATGGCGGCCCGGCCGCATGTGGGTCGAAGGCGCGCTCACCCCCAGGAGGTTCCCCTGAAAAACTTCCCGGCCCCTTTCCCTGCTGTAGTCTCTGTCCGGGGCACGTGACCCGTCCCTAGGGCTGGCGCCGGCAGTGTTAATTTAAAGGGGCCCACGCCCGGTAATTATTTTGCGGCTTTTCCCCCTTTTTAAAGCCTGCCTCTTTCTTGGTTATTTTCCGGAAATTTTTAGTCCCTTACGCCTATGGGGAAAGCGTTTCTGAGTTAGTTTGTTACCGTGTCCCATCCTTCTTGCCCCCGTCCCTGACCCGAACCTTCTCCCCCGTTGACTTATTGCTGTCCCCGCTAGAGCCTCCCCTGACGATTCTTTACCCGTATCCCTTGGCTGCCCCCCGCAAGAAAAGTCACGTAGGGGGGGAGAGACCTGGTAGCTCCGCCCAGCAAACCCTTCTCGTTTTTGCGGCGGGCTTGAAAAACCGGGACTACTTAGATTCCGTTCCCTGGCGGGGCTTTCACCATTTCTTGCGGTGATCCCGTGGATCCCCTACTGGCACCCTTACAGTGATCCCGGGCCCTGGATCCGAAGGTGCCCCTTTTGAGGTCTTGACATCACCACCATCGTGGCCCCAAGCAATCAAAGCAGATCGGCAGGGAAGCACAGCGCTTACCAGCTTTACTGTGATGCAGAGTATCGCCACTCAGCAGCAGGTCGGCGCGGGTGGTTCCTCCCATGGGCAGCGCTCCGGGGTTGTCTGCCGGTCTAAACTCCGGTTGTCCATGCCCCCCGAAATTTGTGGGGACCAAAAAGGCTGCAGGGGTTTATCACCCCGTGCTCCCCCCATGTGGAATTAGGGGTAGTAACGTGGAAAGGGGAAGGTGGGCCTTTGCGGTCAGTCTCCTCTACGGAAATCCTGGCTGGGTGTTCCTCTCTGGGACCCAGGAATCGGAAAAGTGATCTTGTAACATCCTTAAGGGTTCCGCAGTGTTTCGAAGGCCCCGCCCTGCGCTTCGACTATTCCGTGCAATTTGCACACTAGCATCGGAGTTGGTTAGAAAGATGCGCATTTTCGCCACGTTTAAGAAGGGCCTTCCAAGAGAAGGATGCCCCCTCAAACCGGACCTCCGTCTTCGTTAAGTGAGCTATCCATTGGCCACCGGATTGATATGTTTGCGGGAGACGTGGGAATCCCCCAAGAGCATGAACCCCGGTTGAAAGGTCATCTACCTCGTCTTGCGCGGTGTTTTTCCCTCCCTCTTCTTCCCAGCCCGCGTGGAAGAGGCCATGCAAGTGGATAGAGCCCCCCTGATCCGCGGAATTTAACCGACGGAAAGGAGAACCTGTGTCTCTACTGCGGCACCCCTGAACATTCCTCAGGGGTTGCCCGCCCCGTCCGCTTCGCCCCAGGAAATGAGTGCAACTAGGTTTGGGGGAGAGGCGTGTGAAAAAACCCCTGTGTAGCAAACCCCTCTCCTCCCCTGACTATCCCCGTATAGTGGGTTTGGATGGACCCGCCTTGCCCTTTGGATCTGGTTCACCCGGGAACTTTGTGGATGGGGCCCTTGGTGCCCAAAGTAAAACCCCCGGTGTCCGTAGAGAAAACCTTGGCCCTTCCTCTATCAGTGGGAGTTCTCAATGATCCCGGTCCTGTTTTGTATGAGCCTTGTCCCCACAAATTTGGGGCACCATAGGGGGAGACGTGTTTTATGTGTTTCCCCGGCTTCCCCGTTATTTTTTGTTTTGGCGCAGCAGCATGCCCGGTGTGGGGAAGACGGGAAGCTTTCGTTGGGGAAAAGGGTTGTGTTTGCTGTTTTGGTGGCACCTGGCCCGGGGTTGCTTCTCCCCTTATAACGTCAAATCCGGCGGGCCCCCCCCCACCCCACCAAGAATTTTCAGACGTGTTTCTGGAAGCAAGCGGAAACTCTACCTCCCATTCCCTAGATGCCCAATCGACTGTACCGGCACATCCCTCCCCGGGGCAGGGGCTATCATTCGTACCGTGCTAAAAACCATGGATATTCATTCAGGGGAATTTCGAAGGGGGTTTATTCGTAAAACCTTTCACCTGCCGGGGCGGGTTCTTCTTGTATTAAGAAGGGTGGCTTCTCCGCCCCCGTATTGATTACTGCGGTTTAAAAAAGATACCGTGAAGAAAAGGTATTTGCCCTTGCCGAGTGTTCGTTTTTTCTGGTGCCCAAAACTTTCCAAATAGACCAGAGGAGTTATAATTCATTGGATCCGAGAAGTAGATGAGTGGAAGCGGCCCTTTAACAGCGAGATGGTTCCTGGGATGGTGATGGTACTGGGTGATGCCATTGGGCTCTGCAAGCTTTGCGTCTTCCCGGAGTTTGTCAACGTGTTTCAGAGTCTTTTAACCCTTAATATCTGCACAATGATTAAGACTGCCTAAGTCGAAACGCGGCGTGCTTTTTCCCCCTATGGTATCATACCTGCAACCTTTATACTCTGCATAAAGATGTTTTAATTGCATGAAAATAAACATGAAGTGATTTTAAAGAAAGCTGCAATCATCTGGTTTTCACGACAACAGCCTGCAAGCTGGAGCATCCATACTACAATTTGCTGCTACTACTCTCCCAGGAAGGAGCTGACTGAGAGTCTCAGTGCTGTGCTTCAATCAAGGTATTTGCCTAAACTCTTTTCATAGTGAGCTGACTAATAGATTTGTTTACAACTTCTCCTCACTGGTGTCCCCAATCGTGGTCCTCACCAGAAAGAATGCTAACCCGAGGCTTTGGCCACCAGAGGCTGAAGAGGCTTTTGTAAAGCTAAAATCTACATTTGCTTCTCACACCCGTGCTTTTTCGACCCGATAGGAGAACCTTTACTTGGAGGCCTCTTCCGTGGGAGCTGGGGCCGTACTCACCCAAAAAGTGTCCACTGGAAGACTCGCACGTGTGGCTTCTTCTCTAGAACCTTTTCTGCTGCGGAGAGGAATTCCTCCATTAGTGATCGGGAACTGCTGGCCATCAAACTAGCCTTGGAGGAATGGCGCTATCTCCTTGAAGGAGCTCGTCACCCGGTCACTGTGTATACCGACCACAAGAATCTTCTTTATCTGCAGACGGCCCAACGGCTAAATCCCCGGCAAGCCCGCTGGTCGCTTTACTTTTCCCGTTTTGATTTTCTCATCCATTTTTGTCCGGCTGAAAAAAATGTCAAGGCGGATGCTCTCTCCCGTGCTTCGGACGTGATAGGGGATGAACCTGCACGACTGCACATCATCTCTCCTGAATGGCTAATCTCCGCTGCAGTGGTAGATCTTCGGCTAATCACTCCTGGGAAGACTTATGTAAGCCTGGCTCTTCTGAGGAGGATACTTACTTGGGGACATTGCTATCTAGTGGCAGGACATCCAGGGGTACAAAAGTCTTGCTCCTGAATCTCCGCTTTATTGGTGGCCTGAACTCGCTAAAGATGTTCGTGCATTGTGGCTTTCTTGCACTACCTGCGCCCAGAACAAGTCTTCTCGTCACAAGCCGGCTGCTTTGCTGCAGCCTCTACCAATCCCTAACTGCCCTTGGACTCATGTGGCTATGGATTTTATCATGGATCTCCCTCCTTCCTCCGGTAATACCGTGGTGTGGGTAGTTACTCATCGGTTTTCAAAGATGGCCCATTTCATTCCTCTACCGGGTCTCCCTTCTGCTGCTCGTCTGGCCAGCCTGTTCTTCCAGCACATCTTCCGCTTACATGTCTTCCCTGCATATTGGTCTCGGTCCGTGGAAGTCCATTCGTGTCCAAGTTCTGGCGCTCCCGACTGTGCCAGCTACAGGTTGGACTTCTCCCTCGCCAAACCATCCAAAGACCTGGACAAGTAGGAAGGCGTTAATCATCTTCCCATGGCAACTATCTATGTCACTTTGTTTCAACACGTCAAGACGACTGTGTAATCTGTTACCCTGGGCTAAATTCTCGTATAATTCTTTAGACTCGAAGTCTGCGGGGTCCGCCTCCTTCTTCATCTTCTACAGGCAACTTCCGCGCCCACCCCTGCCCATCTCGGTGCCCTCTGATGTGCCGGCCGTGGAGGATCTGGTCCGCAACCTAACGGCCATATGGGATCAGACTCGCCTGTCCCTACAACAGGCTTCTGCCCCCCACACCCCACTCCCCATGAAGAGAACAAGCCAGACAGCGGTGAAGACCTTTCCCTAGATTATTCGTCCCAGAGACAAGGTGTTATTGGTTATCAGCAAAATACATCCGCTTTAAGATTGCCAGCTATTAACTGGGACCCAGGTTCCTGAGACCATTCGAGGTCCTCAAGCGCATCAACCCAGTGGCCTACAAGCTTCGGCTTCCCCCTATGATGCGTGTCCCCAACTCCTTCCACATCTCTCTCTTAAAGCCAGTGGTCCTGAATCACTTCTCCCGCAAGCGGCTCCTCCGCCTCCTGTACAGATGCCTCCAACATCTTCAACCATAAGATAGGTCATGGCCATGAAGACGATTAGAGGTAAAGGCCGCATTCCTCATCGACTGGAAGGGGTTCGGCGTGAAGAGAGGTCCTGGGAGCCAGAGGACAATATTCTGGACCATAATATAATCCGTAAGTTCCTTCAGGCCAGAAAGAGGGGAAGGCCAAAGAGTCGCAGGCCTTATACGCTGATCCATATTTTTCATATATCTTGGAGTAAAAGATTGATAGTCGCTTTACAGATGGTTTTCAAATCCAAAAACCTTCTGTAAAACCAACTGAAAACCTTTACTTCTCCTCTTCTCTATAGAGACTAGTGCAATTCATTGAGTTGATTTTCTACAGAAAAAAATAAGTATGTTAAATTTTGTTTGGATTTTTATATTTTGAGTTTTTACGTTAGTAAATGAAGCACATTTTAATCACATATACAGTCCATACGATTACAGCGATACCCAATATTTTTTTTTTACGTTTTACTGCTTTTACACAATGAAAACACTTTAATTCAAATAGAACACATTTTTGCATCGCCATAGTCTGACTATTTTATTTTTCTGTGTATGGAGATGTATAGGGGCTTGTTTATTGCGGGATGATTTGACATTTTTATTGGTATCATTTTTGTGGAGACAAAGCTGTTTGATTGCTTTTAAATAAATTTTCTGGAAGACAGGGTGAAGAAGATATTGCAATCCTAGTAGTGTTTTTTATTTTTACTTTTAACAGTACTCACTGTTCAGTATACATGACAAATTAGATTTACTCTGTGGGTCAATACGATCATGGTGATAGCCAATTTATATAGTTTTTTTTATGTTGAAGTGCTTTTAAAAAATATTGTGTAAAACAATATTTATGTACCGATGTCTTCTGATAGCCATAACTTTTTTATTTTTCCATATAACTAGCTGTTTAAAGGGGTTTTTTTGCGGGACGAACTGACGCTTTAATTGGCACCACTTTGGTGTTTTATATGAGTTTTTAATCACTTTTTATTCCATTCTATGTGCTGTGGGATGAACAAAAATTGCATTTCTGTGACTTTTTTTTTATGCCGTTCACTGTACGGGTTAAGTAACATGACATATTTATAGGGTAGGTCATTACGCAGGCAAATATGTGTACTTTATTTTTGATCTTTTTTGGGACGATTGGCATCCCCATAAGGGATTTGTATCAGTTATCCTCAGATCACGCATACAATAGAGAACAACACAGAGCAGAAATGTTCTATACTGGTCTCTATGGCAACTGTCAGTCACCATGCCCCACAATGCATTGTGGGGCATGGTGATGTCACTGACAGCCCAGGAACTGTTTCTTTCTATTCCCGGGCCTTCTTCTGTCCATGGCTTAGCTGCGGCAATATAATACATCAGGGCCGCTAAAGGATTAACTGCCCGTAGCCGGAGCGCACTCCACCCACTGGTCCCATGTCGCGATCTTGCAAGCTCCACTTGTGAGCTCGCAAGAGCCCCATGAATTACCCATACGTGCCCATGCGTCAATTTGCGGGAACCCCTTCCCGACCATGATGTATGCGTATGTCAAATGTCAGTAAGGGGTTAATGGTAAATGCTGTATTGGTTTAATTATTTTAGATTATTTAATTTAATATTAATTTTATTTGATATGATTTAGTATTAATTTGATATGAGAATTTTAGATTTTTTGGATATTATATAATTTTAGATTTTTTTTATCATTTAATTTTATTTTATATACTTTTATAATTATCATAAATTATTTTTTATTACTTTAGTATTATAATTTGAGAAACAATTGATATTGTTGTCCCTATTAGAAGTTATAGCTTGTCTACGACAACTTTGGCTTCAGGCCCACCACTTTTAACTTGGTCTGGCTTGTACCGACAGTTTTGCGGCTACTTTTGGTGTCACACATTCATAAATATGTGTAATCCTATTAATCTGGTGTGACATGCTCCCGCATCTTTGGCACATTCAAAAGTTCCATGTCTGAAGCATACTGCACCAAGTTTAGGCGTTCGACTTTTCATACATATATAGAACAGCGATAAAACAGGTTTTTAGGCTCAAAGCACAAACATATACCCTTTGTGTACCAACCCTAGGAGAAAATTCAGCATCTTCAAATCCACACAGATGACCCATTCCTGATCCCAACATGATATCTTCTCTAGTATTATGTTGCCTGACCTTCACTCATTCCATTTGAGGGATCAATTGAACTGTATCTGTTACCGTTTTGTAGAAGTACACATATTAGGCTATGTTTGTAGCTGTCTATGTATAACTGCCATTCACGTGGAATGTGTTCCCATATTACTTGTTTCATCAGCAATCCTTGCTAGAGATGGGCGAATCGATTCTAACGAAGTGGAAATTCGTTTAGAATTTCAGGAAAACTTCGGTTCAACGAAGTCCGTAACTTTGGGGTACTTCGGGTGAACGAAGTGTGCTTTTTGATTGATAAAATGGCTGCGAGCACACGGCGCTACATGGGCAAAGCACTCTGGGAGGAAGAAGGGCATAGCCTAGCCCTGACATGTGCAGAGATGAAGCCAATCAGAGACCGGGCGGGAATACTTGTGACGTCACCCGCACTATATCAGACCGAGCGCGCCCGGGAGCTCACACCCTCTCACGTAACTTGACAGGGAAGGTGGTGCTGCAGCGGGTGAATAGCGCTTTCTGAAGAACTGATTTTACAACAGCGATTTTTTGTGGGGTGTCTCAGCTTGGTGTCTCAGAGACTGTTCTCTGATGTTCTATTTCTGGATTTTTTGGGGTATTGGATCTGAAATCCCAGTGTGCGTCCACTGCAGCTCATATACATTCAATTCCAAGTGGATCTAACCGTTCCTGTTGTATTCATTTAAAGAAAACAGCGTGTTTTTACAATACAAAATACCACTTCATTATTGGCTGCTCAATTCTATGCGCAATTTACATCCAGGTTCATTAAGCGTTGTTTTGCTGGGGTGCTGAAAACCAAAAAAAACCGTCTTTTTCACGCCAAAAAATATATTTTTTTTTGGTAGCCTAATTCACAAGCAAAGGTTTAATTACAAATTTATCTCTTGTTGTGTGGGCGTAAGAAAATACCCATTGTAACACCTACAAAGCTACGAGTTTGTGGTTGGCTCAATTCTATTTGCGCAATTTACATCAGGGGTCATAAGCGTTGTTTTGCTGCAGTGCTGCCAAAAATAAACCGTCTTTTTCAACGCCGAAATATATATCAGTTTTTTGTAAGCCTAGTTCACAGCAAAGGTTAATTACAATTTTATCTCTTGTTTGTGTGGCGAGAAAATACGCCATGTAACACGCATACACGCTACTAGTTTGTGGTGCTCAATTCTAAATGCGCAATTTACAATCCAGGGTTAATTAGCGTTGTTTTTGCTGGTGTGCTGACACAAAATAAACCGCTTTTTCAACGCCAAATATATATATATTTTTTGAGTAGTCCGAATTCAACAAGCAAAGAAAGTTAATTACACTTTTATCACTTGATGTTGTGGCGTAGAAAATACGCCATTGTAACACGCTGCAAAGCTACAGTTTTGTGGTGGCTCAATTCTATTGCGCAATTTTACAATCCAGGGTTAATTAAGCGTTGTTTTGCTGCTGTGCTGACAAAAATAAACCGTCTTTTCAACGCAAATATATATATTCTTTTTTTTTGTAGCCTAATTCATCAGCAAAGGTTTAATTTACAATTTTAATCTCTTGATGTGTGGCGTAGAAAATACAACCATTGTAACACGCTACAAAGCTCTATTTTGTGGTGGCTCAATCTATTGCGCATTTATCCATCCCAGGGTTAATTTAAGCCGTTGTTTTTGTGGTGTGGTGACAAAAATAAAACGTCTTTTTAAACGGCCAAAATATATTTTTTTTTTTGGTAGCCTAATATTCACAAAGCAAAGGTTAATAACACTTTTATCTCTTGTTGTGTGGCGTAGAAAATACCCCTTGTCACACGCTACAAAGCTACTAGTTTGGTGGTGGCTCAATTTCGAATGCGCCACTTTACATCAGGGGTTTAATTAAGCGTTTTTGTTTGCAGGTGTGCGACAAAAATAAACCGTCCTTTTTCCAACGCCAAATATATATTTTTTTTTTTGGTAGCCTAATCCCAAGCAAGGTTAATGACAATTTTCTCTGTATGTGTGGCGTAGAAAATCACCATTGAACACGCTACAAAGCTACAGTTTTGTGGTGGCTCAATTCTATTGCGCAATTATACATCCAGGGTTAATTAAGCGTTGTTTTGCTGGTGTGCTGACAAAAATAAACCGTCCTTTTTCAACGCCAAATATAATAATTTTTTTTGGTACCTAATCACAACAAAGGTTAATTACAAATTTTATTCTCTTTGTTGTGTGGCGTAGAAAAATACGCCATTGTTAACACGCTACAAAGCCTACTAGTTTGTGGTGGCTCAATTCTAATGGCGCAATTTACATCCAGTGTTAATTAAGCTGTGTTTTGGCTGGTGAGCTGACAAAAATAAACCGTCCTTTTTTCAACGCCAAATATAGATATTTTTTTTGTAGCCCTAATTCACAAGCAAAGTTAATACAATTTTATCTCTTGTTTGTGTTAGCGTAGAAAATACGCCATTGTAACACGCACAAAGCTACTAGTTTGTGGTGGCTCAATTCAATCTGCGCAATTACATCCAGGGGTTACATTAAGCGTTGTTTTTGCTGCTGTGCTGACAAAAATAAACCGTCTTTTTCAACGCCAAATATATATTTTTTTTTGGAATGCCTAATCACAAGCCAAAGTTAATTTACAATTTTATCTCTTGTTTGTGTGGGCGTAGAAAATACAGCCATTGTAACACGCTACATAAGCTACTATTTGTGTGGCTCAATTCTATTGCCGCAATTTACATCCAGGTTAATTAAGGCTTGTTTTCTGCTGTGCTGACAAAAATAAACCGTCTTTTTTCAAACGCCAAATATATAATATAATATTTTTGGTAGCCCTAATTCACAAGCAAAGTTAATACAATTTATCTCAAGTTGTGTGGCGATAGAAAATACACCAATGTAACACGCTACAAGCTACTATTTGTGGTGGCTCAATTCTATTGCGCAATTTACATCCAGGGTATAATAGCGTTGTTTGCTGGGTGTGCTGACAAAAATAAACCGTCTTTTTTCAAACGCCAAATATAAATATTTTTTTTGGTAGCCAATTCACGACGGCAAAGGTTAATTTACAATTTTATCTCTTGTTGTAGGTGGCGTAAAAATACGCCATTTGTCAACAACGCTACAAAGCACTTAGTTTTGGTGCTCATTCTATTGCGCAATTTTACATCCAGGGGTTAATTGAAGCCATGTTTTTGCTGGTTTGCTGACAAAAATAAACAGTATTTTTAAACACCAAATATATAGATATTTTTTTGGTAGCCTAATTCACAAGAAAAAGGTAATTACAAATTTTATCTCTTGTTGTGTTGCGTAGAAAATACGCCATTGTAACCGTTACAATCTACGAGTTTGTGTGGCTCAATTCTGTTGGCGCAATATTACATCCAAGGGTAATTAAGCGTTGTTTTGCTGCTGTGCTGACAAAAATAAACGTCTTTTTCAAACGCCACATATATTTATTATTTTTGGTAGCCCTAATTCACAGCATAAGGTTATTACAATTTTATCTCTGGTTGTGTGGCGTTAGAAAATACGCCATTGTAACACGCTACAAAGCTACTAGTTTGTGTGGCTCATTCTATTGCGCAATTTACATCCAGGGGTTTAATAAAGCGTTGTTTTGCATGTGCTGACAAATAACCGTCTTTTTCAAACGCCAAATATATAATTTTTTTTGGTCGCCTAATTCACAAGCACAAGTTAATTACAATTTAATCTCTTGGTGTGTGGCGTAGAATATACACCATTGTAACTCGCTACAAAGCTACTAGTGTGTGGTGGCGCAATTCTATTGCGCTATTTACATCCAGGGGTTAATTAAGCGGTGTTTTGGCTGCTGTTCTGACAAAAATAAACCGTATTTTTCAAGACAGAAATATATACATTTTTTCCTTGTAGCATAATTCACAAGCGAAGGTTAATTAAGCCTGTTTTGTTGCTTATTACCATTTTCGTAAAAACACACAGTGCTTTTGTAAACGACACATACAAGTAAATTATTTCCTGGCCCTTTTGTGGAGCGCAATTATATCCACGGGTTACCCAAGCTTGTACTTACTGGGTTCATTTTGGAGTCAAAAACCAGTGTGTAATACTATCATATACAGATAGCTTCATCAAACAATGTCTGTACATTTTAGAACAAACAGTAGTCAACAGAGAGGTGCAGCTCTGCAACGCGAGTGGCAGTGGCACAAACATTCTGAAACGGGCACAGACGCAGCAGCACAGCAAGGGGACGTCGCAAGCAGGGTCACTCGTGAGGCCAACAACTGCCGCTGTCATCTAGCGGCCGTGTGTTGTTCAGCTACCCAAGGGTTCTTGGATTGGTTGACTAGGTCATCCTCTTCCTCCCAGATACATCTGCCAACCAGCACAAAGAGTCGGTGGGAACCAGACACAACACTTAGTCTGGCATGGCCCGGGAGCGGGTCACGGCCCTCACCTGTTCCTCGTAGCCCGCCTCTGTCCCCATCCAGTTCCCTCAGCCAGAGGATCTACCTATGTGGTCCTGGGCTCAGCGCCACTATATACGCGAGGATGAACAATTTGAGGAGGGCAGTCCAGCAGCTACTTGGCAGCGAGAAAAGGGGCCAATATCCCCAGCTTCTTGCAGTAGGCGGCAAGTATAGATGTGGAGAGTGGCATGGGGTCCATGGTGGTGAGAGGTCAGCCTCGCTCTACCAAGACCGGTGATGAGGACAGTATTGACGATGAAACACAAATAGATGATGATGGTAGCCGACCGCCCACATGGGAGCCGGGGAAAGCAAGGGCTTCATCATCGACCAGGAAAGAGGCGTCAGCTTGCGCGTCAGGCAGCGCGCACCAGCAAGTGGGTTGTGTGGCCGTGAGTACAGCAGGGTAGCAGCAGTGGAGGGTCGGGAGCCAAGCGGCCACGTGGTAGAAAACCCGCTTCACAGGTCCAAGAAAGTAGCGGCACAGGCTCAGCGAGCAGGCGGCAGTAGTCACTCAGTGCGGAGCGTTGGCGGTAAAGATGCAGCTACCTGCGGAGGCGTGTGTCAGTTTCTTTGCTAAGACACCGGGAGGAGCCGAATATGGGTATATGTAGTATCTGTGGGCGGCAAGAAAGTGAAGCGTGCCAGGGAGCTAACGTTGGCACAACGGCCCTGCGTCAACACAAGCCGCGTCACCATCCGGTGGCCTGGGAGAAACTTGGCTCAGCATTGGTGGTCCATCCTGGCCGCCTGCAGCAGCAGCCGGCCATGGCACGCCTGCCATTTTCAGCCAGTCACGGCTCCACCACCTCTGCTGATGTGTACTTTTTCTCTTTGACATCCTCTCCCGGTCCAGATGCTCCTGCACCTTCGCTACTCCATGGCGCACAGTCGTTCGAGAGGCGATTGTAAAGAGACAACAGTATGCCTCCAACCATCCTAAGGTGCAGCAGCTGGACGAGCTCCCTGTCCAAGTTGTTGGTAGCTGCAGTCCCCACCCTTTCCAAATGGGGACTCTGCACATTCAGAGAACATATGGCTTGTGCCGGCCGTAGATGGCGAGTTCCAAGCCGTAAATTTCTTTTCCAAAAAGGCAGTACCAGCACTACATAAATATGTAGAACAGAAGTGGGTCAGCCTTGAGCTTATCGGTTTTGTTCCAAGGTACAACACTCAGCGCGGACGGCTGGAGCTGACCTACGGTCCAGGGCCAGTACATGTCCCTTTACGCCCACTGGGTGAGAATGACTGCTTCCTGCCCAGGCACACCAACACACTTGGACAGAGACGCCGCTTTTCTCCTCCACGTTGTCAAACTGCTGCTCCTGCGCCAATGTCCGCCTCCTCCGCCTCCACCACCACCACCCTCTCCGCCGCCACCAGTACGCCCATCATACCCGACATGTTAGGCACAGCGGTGTCCCACGCAGTTCTACACCTAGCTTGCCTCGGCGAACAAGTCAACACAGGGGAGGAAAACTGCTCCGCGTCAATGCAGCAAGAAATCGATGTGTGGGCTTTCTCCGGCCAACAGCAATCGGAACATAGTGACGGACAATGGAGGAACATGGTGTCCCGCAGCTGCACAAACCGCGGGAGGGATGGTCCAAGCGCCCTGCATGGCGGCACGTGTTCAATCTGTTGTTAAAAAGGTTCCTGAAGTCTTTCCACCGACTCCAGAACATTCTGAAAATGGCCAGAACTGTGCATGCACTTTATCCATTCGTACAAAGCCAGACCCCCTCCTCGAGTTGCAAGCGCAGAACTGCCTCCCCACACGCTCTGATTTTGCGATGTTTCCACCCGCTGGAATTACCAGGCCTGCACATGTTGGACCGACTGTATGAAACAGAGAAAGGCCATTAACGATTTTTTGATGATCCAGGCAGAACAGAATACCTCCCCCTGTGTAACTTTGATGTCAGCCATGCAGTCATGATTCGGACACCTGCCGTTTTTGTTTGAGGCAATTCCGAGGAGGCCACGTTATTTGTCAGTCGCCAGACACGGGATGAATAACGACATTCCCTGCTTCATGACCTGGAACAGATGGCTGAAAAATTCTTCTGGGCAGGGACTGGAGAGTGGCTGACTACATCTCGTGGCCACATGAAAAAAAAAAGTCCGGTGGGGACTGAATGGAGGAGGAGGGGAGGAACATTGTGAGCAGAAGCATTGTCTGGTGAAATGAGTGGATTTTCTACCCAGTACAAAGAGGAGGAGCAGAGCAGCTGGAGGAGTTGGATGGAGATGATGAAGACGAGCAGATGCCTCCCAAGCACCGGATGGCAAGTATACAGTTGAAAATGGAGGCAGGGAGCCCTCGGAGTCACTTGTGCAGAATCCCGCAGCATGCTTATTGCCCTGGCTAGTGACAGCCGAATAGTCAGCATCCGGCAGAGGGATGAAAGCATCTGGGCCTCTCCTCCCGATTGGACCCTCGCTACGGTCCCAAAATGGGAGCCTTTTTCCCACTAATGAGAGGGAAAGACAAACCAAATACTAAGGAAATCCTCCGTAATCATTGGCCGCCTTGCTATGTGCGGCATCGTCCCTCCTCTGTCAGGTCTGACCGGGGGGTTTCCCTCAGCGATCACGTACTACTGCACGCGCGCTGGGGGAAGGTGGGGGGGTAGGAGCAGTACCAGCTCCACAGCAGTAACCTAATCTGGAGTCACTAAAGAGCAGCTCCTTCACACGCCCTAGTGAGGAGGGCAGTCACCAGCAGCAGGCGGACATGGAGCATTCCCTGTCCAACAGTGTGGCCTACTTGGACAGCACTCTCCACCCAGTTAGAAGATCCGCTGGACTACTGGCAGACCAAACTGTATGTGTGGCCGCAACTTGCCGAGTTTGCAGTGGAGAAGCTGTCCTGCCCGGCCAGTAGTGTGGCATCCGAAGCGGTGTGCATGCGGCGGGGGGACCTCGTACCCCAAGGAGAACCGACCTCTTGTCCACGGGAAATGTTTGAACGACTGACCTTTGTCCAAGATGAATCAGGCGTGGATCGGCCAGGATTCCACACAGTACCAATGCCTTAGGCGTCAGTCTGGTTTTTTTTTATTCAAACTACCTGCCTCAAGCCCCTATTCTGAGGCCGCCCACCCCGCCTATGCCACACATCTGCGGATATTTCTCCATCTGCCTACCACCGTCTTTACCAGGGACTGGGGTAATTGCCACCCACCTCAACACGTCTGTCATTTGTCCACTCTATGTGCTCATGCTCTGGCTAGCTGTGCTGTTGCCAGGGGGGGCCCCGGGGACATCCACAACTGTGTCTTGTGCCACTCTGCGCCTGGTACTGTTTTGCCACCTCCAGAATGTCCATTGGGCCACTCCTCTGACCTCATGCTGTTTGCTCCTGTCATCACCTCCACTCCTGTCATGGGCCCACTGCCTGACCTCTATGCTGCTGCCTAACCCTCGCCGTGACCCCGCTCTCAGCTCATATGTGCCGCTCTGGTGGCCTAATACTATTTTGCCACCTGCTGAATGTCATTGGCCACTCTCAGCTGACCTCATGCTGCTGCTGTGACTCCCTGTCGTGCACCTTCTCACACGTGTCATTGTGGCCACTGTCTGACCTCATGCCTGCTGCCATGGCTGCTGCCGTGCCCCTCCACACTGTGGCCTACTCCTGTTTTTGCCACCTGCTCCAGAATTGTGGGTCAGTGGCCACTCGTCTGACCTCATGCTGCTGATAGTGGCTGCTGCCGTTGGCCCTCCACACTGTGTCAATGTGCCACTGTCTGACTTATGATGCCTGCTGCTGTTCTCTGCCCGTGCCCTCCTCACTGTGTCATTGTTACCACTCTTTGCCTACTCCTTTTTTTGCCACTCCAGAATTGTCATTGTGGCCACTGCCTGACCTCATGCCTGCTGCCACCGTGACCGTCCAACACTGTGTCAGTGTGCCACTCTGCGCCTGTACTTTTTGCCACTTCAGAGTGTCCATTGTGCCACCTCTACCTCATGCTGTTAGCTCCTGTCATCGCCCTCCACTCTCTGTCAGTGTGCCAACTGCTAACCTACCATGCTGCTGCCGCCGTGACCCTCCGCTCTCATTCCCTTGTGCCGCTCTTTGGCCTAATACATTTTGCCACCTTTTGGTCCAGAATGTCATTGTGCCACTGTCTGACCTCATACTGCTGCCGTGACTCCTGTCGTGCCCTCCACACTGTGTCATTGTGCCACTGTCTGACATCATGCTGCTGCCGTGGCTGCTGCCGTGCCCTCCACACTGTGGCGGCCTACTCCTCTTTTTTTGCCACCCTCCAGAATTTGTCATTAGTGCCACTGTCCTGACCACCATGCTGCTGATGTGGCTGCTAGCCACGTGCCCGCCACACTGTGACTATTGTGCCACTGTCTGACCTTATGCTCTGCTGTTGCTCCTGCCGTGCCTCCACACTGTGTCATTGCACCACTCTTTGGCCTACTGCTTTTTTGCCAGCTCGAGATTTTGTCATGTGCCACCTTGCTGACCTCATGGCTGCTGCCACCGTGACCTCCACACTGTGCATTGTGCCACGCTGCGGCCTGGTTAACTGTTTTGCCACTTCCAAATGTCATTGTGCCCTGTCTGACCTCATGCCTGCTGTGGCTTGCCCGCCGTCACCAATCCACAACCTGTCACTAATGTTGCCACCTGAGCTCTCAGTTTGTGTTTTTCGCACGTTTGCTAGCCTGACTTTATCAGGCTACCTACGTTCCTGCTTATTTTTTTGGCAGTTTGTGCCGCCATAAGTGCCCAGGGCATTTTATAGTGAAGCGATTCTAAGAGCGGCGGCAGTCATGTGCGTGTCCTAACTAAAACACAACAAATTTGTATGAGGACCAAAACCAAGCTCCCTCTGCATATCTAGCATGGCACCCAACGTTCTAACATCACCGCAGGCTCTGGGCAGCCTGGAAAAGCTTTTTTTAACTGTGATTCGTGCCGAAGTAATTCGGGACCGAAACGAATTTTGTCTGAAAATTCGGCGAAGTGACCGAACCGAATTTTTGAGAAATTCGGCCATCTCTAATCCTTGCACATTTTAGAAAAAAAAGCATAATTTATTTTCTTTTGTGAAGAATGTCAGGAAATCTTTTTTTTCTGTTACAGAGTATGGTGATTTTTCTTCCCGGTAGTAACAGTAACTTTTTTTTCTACCAGCCTGGAAGCTAACAATTCAGATGACTTCTAAGAGAGACTTAGGTACCTCATGAGGTTGTTCAATTCCTTTTGACTGAAACCTGATGAAGCTGATGGAAGTCCTTATAAATCACAATCAGTTTGCTCAGCAGAGCTTTTGTCTTACTAACTGATTTATCTTCCTCTTCAGAGAGTTCAAGAAGACTGCTAAATGTTGAGACAAGTATTTCCTCTGAAGGTGGAATAGGGCATCTAGCAGAGTCTAGACCACTTTGGTTAATCCAAATGGTGCCATTTACATTCATCAAACAAAATTCACAGTCATCACTATGGATTTACTGTTCTTGCCATTTTATTGGTGCACCACATTTCATGCACTTCTGTTACTTCACTGTCACAGAAGCTCAGTACACATTTTACACACAGCATGAGGGGCCCAAGGCTCAACTGGTTCCCTCCTGTTTTACTTTAAAACATAGGTTAATGAAGTGCTTTTTAAAAAGCCAGCTACAGCTTTTTGTATGTTGGAAGAATGTGTACAAATTAAACAAAAGAGCAAAAAGGATGATTTACACATTTTCTTCATGATGTCAATGCCAGTAACAGAAATTAAATAAAGTGCTCCCTCAACTTACAATATTAATTGGTTCCAGTATGACCACTGTATGTTGAAACCATTGTATGTTGAAACCATAACTCTATGAAAAACTGGTAATTGGTTCAGAAGCCCCCAAAATGTCACCAAACCTAATGATAAATGAAGAATAGAGAAAATTAAGCAATTAATAATATAGATAAAGCAAGGCCTTACATGTAACATTAGAAAGATTTTCTGGACACTGAAAATTAGTTTGTATGATGATGATAGGAGCTTCATTTGGCCATGTACTTTATACATAATGTGCCAGAGAAAAAGAAAATAGGCCACTCTCACCTGGCATTCAGAGAAGCCACTCATACTGTAAGGCCTAGTTCACACGGCTTATTTGGGCGTGGATTGGAGCTGTACTGCACGCCGTATTTGCGCTGCGTACTGTCCAACCGTCCTGTCATATAACGTAATACCACAGTTTCCCATAGAAACTAAGGATTCCGTCTCTCCTACCCCGCTCGGCGAATCCGCCGGGCAGGGAGAAAGCGACATGTGAATTATTTACAGCGCGTACGCGCCGTAGATAATGACAGTCTATTCGTCCCCGCAATTACGCCAGCAATAAGCCGTGTGAACCAGGCCTAAGATGTAAAGAGCAGTACAGAACATGTAATGCCACACTGTACTGTAGAGAATTGCCAATCGCTGCATGTACAGTATGTCACATTTTAGTAAACAGTGTATCATATATTTTCATGGGACAACACTGAAGATCTGACACTTTGACGACACCCCCTATAACTACGGCCCTGCCAGCTGAATCTCCATTCCTGTTGGATTGTTTCTTGCTGCCACCACATATATGACATTTTCTTGGGCCCTGGTGCAAAAAGTGATAGGGCGCTCCTGCCAGTTACCATGTGCCATTTCGAATACCGCTGTCTTCTTATGTGTCAATGGGGCCCTGTGGCAGCTTCTAGCACTGCACCGCCTATAGCTACACTGTCCTCATCTTTTCAGTTAGCCATTAAAAGGAATTAATTATTTTAGCCTATGATTTTTTTTCTGACTCTTAGGGCCACATGTATGAACCTGTTTAGGTCTAAAACTCACTTTTTTGCCCATAGGTTACTGTTATGGATGCTTATTGCAGCTTCTCCTCACCTGAATTGGTTTAAAAATTAACCAGAACATCTTCTCCCATTGACTTTAATAGGGTTCAAAGTTCGGTTCGAGTTCAACTCGAACTTCGAACCGAACCGTAGTCTATACGGCACAGATTTTTTACTGTTCGTTTTAAAATCCAGCAGAATATGTAACAAGTTGTATATTCCGTCGGTTTCCGCTCAGAATAGCCTTCAGCCCTGTACATTGGATATACGGGGCCGACGACAAACCAGAAAATGGACCGAGGTTCTTGTACAAATCTGCGTCAAAAACCTCGGTCCTGCCATGGTCCAGCAATGTCAGATTTTTGATGGCATTTTGCCATATGCTGTGTGGATCCTTAACAGATTAACAGGACAGCCACAATCTTTATTATTCTCAGAAAAAAATGTGAACATAGCCATAAAGCAACAGAAATAAGAAATGAAATGGGGAGGGGTGAAAATACAATATACTGATACAGTGGTGGCCAAAAGTATTGGCACCCCTGCTATTCTGTCAGATAACACTCAGTTTCTTCCTGAATATGATTGCAATCACAAATTCTTTGGTATTATTATCTTCATTTAATTTGTCTTCAATGGAAAACCACAAAAAGAATTTTCATACAGCCAAATTGGATATAATTCCACACCAAACATAAAAATGGAAGTGGACAAAAGTATTGGCACTGTTTGAAAAATCATGTGATGCTTCTCTAATTTGTGTAATGAACAGCACCTGTAACTTACCTGTGGCACCTAACAGGTGTTGGCAATAACTAAATCACACTTGCAGCCCAGTTGACATGGATTAAAGTTGACTCAACCTCTGTCCTGTGTCCTTGTGTTGTACCACATTGAGCATGGAGAAAAGAAAAAGACCAAAGAAACTGCCTGGGGAAACTTGTGAGGAAGCATGAGCAATCTCAAGGCTACAAGTCCATCTCCAAGACCTGAATGTTCCTGTGCCCTACCGTGCGCAGTGTCATTAAGAAGTGTAAAGCCCTGGCACTGTGGCTAACCTCCCAGATTGGATGGAAAAGAAAAATTGACGAGAGATTTCAACGCAAAAATTGGCGGATGGGGGATAAAAAACCTCGACTAAACATCTAAACAAGTAAAAAGCGCCCTGCAGTTCGAGGGTACAACAGTGTCAACCCGTACTATCCTTTGTCGTCTTAATGAAAAGGGACTGTATGGTAGGATACCCAAGAAGACCCCACTTTTTACCCCGAGACATAAAAAAGCCAGGCTGGAGTTTGCCCAAAGTTACCTGACTTTAATGGGGTTCAAAGTTCGGTTCGAGTTCAACTCGAACTTCGAACCGAACTTCTCAAAATTCGAGGTTCTATTCGAACTCAAACTTCTTAGGGTACGCTCATCACTAGTCATCAGTAATCTTCACCTGTGCTATTTCTCTCATGTAATACTAGGGCTTATATTGCCTCATACTGTGAAAAGTTTGGTCTTGTGTCTGTGTTTTTAAGTCCTTTAAGAGCCTGTAACCCTCTATAATACAGGTCTAGAGATTCCTGGCCCCAAGTTTGTGACTTTTACAAATTTTAAGGGCCAGTGAAGTTGATAAATTATACTTTCTATTACAGAATTGCAAGGAGTAAACTGTTTTTCATAAAATGAAAAAAAGGAAGAGAAGGAAAGAAAAAACTAGTCCAGAGAAGTTGTCACTTGTAAATCATTGGCTTCAACTGTACTATATTAATTAAAGGGGTTTTCACAGTACAGGCTTTCACAGACATGAGCTGTTTCTGTCTCTAGCTTACAGCTTCAAATCCAGGGGCAGGTCTCTCCTCCCAGTAGGTGGGTCTTCCCTCACTAAAGACTGGTGACATCTTCATTATGTATGAGCAGTGGGAAAGAGAGGATGTCAAAGCTCTGCAAACCTCCTGCAGTGGTCAGTTTTCATGCCTGCAGAGAAGGCACCTCCTTCCCACACGCCAATCCTTGGAACCAGAACACCTGCATTGATATAAACAGTTATAAATACAGCCTGATATGATTAAATAAACTTGAGAAATTCCCTCTGCTCCATCCTCTGTTACCAGGAAGGAAGTAGAGGGAGAGCAAAGTGTATAAGGCTGTTTTATATGGCGGGAGAGTGAATCTAGAAGCTAGAGAAGCTGAGAAATTGCCCAGATACTTCACATAGAGCTATCACTGGGAGAGGAGCATAGAGGAGCTCAGGCAATCTTTATTACACAGCTCAGAGGGGAGTGAAATACAATGAGAACATAGACACAGACAGAAGCCAGCATAGAAATCTCAGGCAGCCAGTTTCAGGTTTGCAGAATTAACTCTAGACACGTACAGATTAGCTAATATCTGCTTTACTAAATGATTTAGGTAATACAAACCAATTGCAAAAGTGCTTATTTTTACCGTCCACATCATTACAGACATGATCTTTGTAGAGAGAAAACCCCTTTAAGGGACACCAGTGGAGACTTTCTACAGCTTATTTCACTTTCACCTTCATGCAGATTTTACTGAATTGTAGGATGCAAATTATCCCCAGTGTGGCTAATCTCTGTTCTGGCTCCCATCATGTTTTCTGTGCTGAATAGCAAAAGTAACAGGCACTTATATTTTTTACACAATGTGAATTTGGAAGCTGCTTCGGTAAAAACAAGTGCTGCAGTTCATAATGCGATTTGTGGAACATATTTAGAAGCATTTTTTGACAAGTATCTTGATGCGTAAAATGAGCATTTTATGAATCAAAGATATGCATAAGAAATGATTGGCGAACAGAGGAACATAACTTTACACCTTTGGGGACTCTTTCATATACTTGAGCCCCAAAGGCACAGAAAGAAACAAACCTTACTGTCTTGTACTGGGGTCTCTTGCATTTTTCAGATGAGTCTATTTTTTTTTGAGCGCTTATGTTAGTGTCAGTTTAAACTGTGACCTCTTCTTTTCGTTTTGCTACCCTTTTGAGCTGGTTTGACTAGTGTTGTACTAACTTGTGTGTATATGCTCACAATAGTTAGTGGGTCAATATCATATGTGCTTTAATGTAAAAGCACCGCATAAGCCTTAGGCTATGTCTACACATAACATGTAATACCGTCGAATTTTCGGTGGATTCAAAATATTGAAAAATCCCCTGTGCTGCGTAGACAGCAATGAAAAATTTGTGCTGTAGTCTATACGGCACGGATTTTTTACTGTTCGTTTAAAAATCCAGCAGAATATGTAACAAGTTGTATATTCCGTCGGTTTCCGCTCAGAATAGCCTTCAGCCCTGTACATTGGATGTACGGGGCCGACGACAAACCAGAAAATGGACTGAGGTTTTTGCACAAATTTGCGTCAAAAACCTCAGTCCTGCCATGGTCCAGCAATGTCAGATTTAGGATGGCATTTTGCCATATGCTGTGTGGATCCTTAACGGATTAACAGGACAGCCACAATCTTTATTATTCTCAGAAAAAAATGTGAACATAGCCATAAAGCAACAGAAATAAGAAATGAAATGGGGAGGGGTGAAAATACAATATACTGATACAGTGGTGGCAAAAAGTATTGGCACCCCTGCAATCTTCCTGAAAATGATTGCAATCACAAATTCTTTGGTATTATTATCTTCATTTAATTTGTCTTAAATTTGGAAAACCACAAAAAAATTGTCATAAACCCAAAATTGGATATAATTCCACACCAAACATCAAAATGGGGGTGGACAAAAGTAATTGTCACTGTTTGAAAAATCATGTGATGCTTCTCTAATTTGTGTAATGAACAGCACCTGTAAAATTACCTGTGGCACCTAACAGGGGTTGCAAAACTAAATCACACTTGCAGTCAGTTTTTACTGGATTAAAAGTTGACTCAACCTCTGTCCTGTGTCCTTGTGTGTACCACAAATTTAGCATGGGAAAAAGAAAAGAAGACCCAAAAAACTGCCTGAGGACTTGTTTGGAAGCATGACAATCTCAAGACTACAAGTCCATATCCAAAGCCCGAGTGTTCCTGTGCTACCGTGCGCCCGTGTCATTAAGAAGTTGTAAAGCCCATGGCACTGTGGCTATTCCTTCCTTGATGTGGACGGAAAAGAAAAATTGACGAGAGTTTCAACGCAAAATTGTGCGGATGGTGGATAAAGAACCTCGCTAAACATCCAAACAAGTTCAAGCTGCCCTGCAGTCCAAGGGTAAAAACAGTGTCAACCCGTACTATCCATCGGGGGTCTGAATGAAAAGGGACTGTTGGTAGGATACCCAGGGAAGACCCCCACTTCTTACCCCGAACATAAAAAAGCCAGGCTGGAGTTTGCCCAAACTTACCTGAGAAAGCCGAAAACAATTTGGAAGAATGTTCTCTGGTCAGATGAGACAAAAGTAGAGCTTTATGGGAAAAGGCCTCAACATAGAGTTTACAGGAAAAAAAAAGAGGCATTCAAAGAAAAGAAAAACGGTCCCTACAGTCAAACAAGGGGAGTGGTTCCCTGATGTTTTGGGGTTGCTTTGCTGCCTCTGGCACTGGACTGCTTGAACGTGTACTGGCAAATTTTTAAGTCTGAAGACTACCAAAATTTTTGCAGCATAATGTAGGCCATGTGTGAGAAAGCTGAGTCTCCATCAGAGGTAAGGTCTTGCAGCAGGACAATGACCCAAAACATACTTCAAAAAGCACTAGAAATGGTTTGAGAGAAAGCACTGGAAACTTCTAAATGGGCCCGCAATGAGTCCAGACCTGAATCCCATAGAACACCTGTGGAGAGATCTCAAAAGGCAGTTTGGAGAAGGAAACCCTTC
>JAODAL010025939.1:0-57668 GCA_025379985.1 Phyllomedusa bahiana | reverse complement strand
TATAAAACTTTGATTGCTTTTTTAAAGGGTTTTTGGGGAATGATGGTCACCATATGGATAAAGGGGACAGAAAGCTTTACTCAGCAGGTGATTACGATTACAGAGATACCAAATGTATATATTTTTTATGTTTTACTGCTTTGAACAAAAAAAAGGATTATTTAAACAAGAAAACAAGGTTTTTGCATGACTATAGTCTGAGAGACATAACTTTTGTATTTTTAAATGTACGTAGCTGTGTATGGGCTTGTTTTTTGAGGGATGAGTTAATGTTTTTATTGTTACCATATTTGATACCAATAAAAACTTTTTGATTGCCTTTTAATCAATTTTTCAGAGGCAGGATGAAGAACATACAGCAATCCCGAGGTGTTGTATGTATGTTGTATGTATGTAGTATGTATGATTTTTATTTTATATATTATTAAATATATATAAAATTATATTATATATTATATTAATATATATATATATATATATATATATATATATTATATTATAAATTACATACAGTACAGACCAAAAGTTTGGACACAACCTTCTCATTCAAGAGTTTTCTGTTTTTTTTCATGACTACTTTCATGACACTGGGTCTAATGTCCATTCCTTCTGTTCTTTAGCCCAAACAATTTCTTTCTGCTTGTTTGCCTGTCCTTAGCATGGGTTTCCTAGAATTTCCTAGCAACTTAAATGGGTTTTTTACTCTGTGTAAAAAACAAATATTTAGGCATACTATTTCTGTTGTCATCCCTTTTATTTTCTGCTACTTACAGAGTGTGAAAGGGACTTTTTTTGCAGGATAAACTGACATTTTCATTGGTTCCAATTCGAGGTTTACATGACTTTGATTGCTTGATTGATTGACTATTTGATGTGCTGCGGAATGGACAAAAATCATTGTCATTGTTTTTGGAGGGTATATTTTATGGCGTTCATCATGAAGGTAAGTAATGTAACACATTTATTTTGCACATGGCAATACCAAATAATAACACTTTTTAATATTTTGGGGGGCATTTGTAATGGGAAAAGGACGGTGTATGTGTTTTATATATTGTTTTCACTTTTTATTTTAACACTTTTCTCTCTTGTCTCCATAGGGAAATTGGCTTAATCTTTTATTCGTGGCAACAAAAGCAGTAATGATGTACGGGCTTGATTTTAAACTGTTCACCCCTTGCTTGGCTGGGTCTTTCCCCTCGCTTTCCTTAGATATGCGGTTGTAATTGACCGCAGCTTCTAAGGGGTTAATTCCCCGTGACCGGTGTTAGCTTTGGGTCCTGCGGGTAGCAAAATAAAGCAAGCTGAAATTGGGCTTTTTTCCATGCGTATCATGTGGGCCCCCAAAATTTTTGGGGCTGTTGGGAAATGTCCACTTGCGGGAAGACCTTTTCACGTATGATATACCCATACGTTCAATCAGGGCAGTTTCTAGGCTAAATTGCACTCAGGGCGAGGTGAACAAATTTCGCCCCCTCGTAACATAATGGCCAACGACGCTTATCATCATCAATAAAAACAAAAATTAAACAAAAAGTTTTTAATACAATGTGTTGTATAAAACTACTAAATAATAGTCACGTTACCAAATAACATGCTATACAAAACCAAAATCCCAGACTAATATTACCAGTGTCCTATTTAATCACATACACCACCAAGTGACTAAATAATACAACATACTTTACGGAATACAAAATTATACAAATTAAAATTACCCCTACGTGGATCCCCGCTGTAACGGCTCTGCAGACAATAATTGTTAAACGAAAAGTTACACCCAGGCATTACGGAACGTCTCTGAAGATTTGTTCTTTTTCTTTTTCTTTTGTTTTCCATCTGCCCAGACCCCCATTATGACTTTTCCCGGCCCCGACTCTAACGTAGAATTTACAAAAAAACATCTTTGACTCCCATTTTTTCAGCACTTTTCCCATCTTAGATTATAGGTACCCATGAAATATCCCCCGGGTACCATGTAGTAGCCCCCTGTAGCCATACAGAAGCCCTTTTAGCGAGGTAGTAGCCCCCTATAGACCGGTAGTAGTCCTTTATAGTCAGGTAGTAGTCCTTATAGCCAGGTATTAGCCCCTGCAATAGCCGTTATAGCCAGGTAATAGCCCCTAGAGCCAAGTAGTAGCCCCCTATAGCCAGGTAGTAGTCCCTTATAGCCAGATAGATGTCTCTATAGTCAGGTAGTGCCCCTTACAGCCAGTTAGATGCCCCCCTAACAGCCAGGTAGATTACGCTACAGCCAGATAGCTGTCCCCTTACAGCCAGGTAGATGCCCCTATAGCCAGTTAGATGCCCCCTTACAGCCAGGTAGATTCCCACTTAAATCCAGGTAGATGCCCATATAGCCAGTTAGATGCCCCCTTACAGCCAGGTAGATGCCCCATTACAGACATGTAGATGCCCCTATAGCCAGGTATATGTCCCTGTAGCCAGGTAGATGCCCTTACGGCCAGGTAGATGCCCCTATAGCCAGGTAGATGCCCCCTTACAGCCAGGTGGATGCCCCTATAGCCAGGTAGATGCCCTCTTACAGTCAGATAGATGCCCCTATATCCAGATAGATGCCCCCTTACAGCCAGGTAGTTGTCCCTATAGCCAGGTAGCAGCTAATGATAGTAAAATTTAAAAAAAGTACTCACCTCACCACTGTCTGCGCGTTCAGGTCCGGGAGCTGCTGAGCAGTGTAAGTGGCATGATGTCATCACGTCGCTTACACTGTTGCGCAGCTCCCAGGGACCTCCTGGCCACGCACAGGCTGCAGGCTTAGGAGATCCCACCGTCGCAGGGGGCGTGGTGAAAGCCGTGCTCCCCCTGCGACGCTGAAACATACAGGATAGGAGGCAGGACGTCTTATAACGGCCGCGCAGAGTCAAGGGCTAACTTCTGGGCGGGCAAGGCGGGCGGACGCAGTGCCCCCCTCAGATGAGTGGAGCCTCGGCACCCCAGGCGATCACCCGCCTCGCCCGCCCCTAGAAACGGCCCTGCGTTCAATGCCGGGAAGGGGATAAATCATGTGTCCAGATACCCAGGGCTGTATCTAGAACAAGGGGGCATCCTCTACGTCTTGAGGAAAGAAAGTTTCTACATAAACATAGAAAGGGATTCTTTACTGTAAGAGCAGTGAGACTATGGAATTCTCTGCCAGAGGGACTTGTCATGGTGAATTCAATAATGGAGTTCAAAAAGGGTTTGGATGCATTTCTGGAGCGTAATAATATAACAAGTTATAGTGTCTAGGATTCAGGAGAGGGGTCATTGATCCAGGGATTTTTCTGATTGCCAGATTGGAGTCAGGAAGGAATTTTTCCCTAAAATGAGGACGATTGGCTTCTACCTCATTGGGGGTTTTTGCCTTCCTCTGGATCAACACCTTAGCACAACAGGCTGAACTGGATGGACGTCTCATCTTTTTTCGGCCTTACAAACTATGAAACTATGATTTTAGATTTAGTTTTATTCTTTGATCTTCACTAGTGTTGATCGAACTGTTCTAGAACTTCTCGAATTTTTATAACTTGAACATTTTACTGTTCATTCGAGTAAAGTTCTAGTTCTAGTTTGACAAGCCATTTTCAGTTTCGTTTTCAGCGGCTTTCTGCACGTTTGTCGGCCATCCAATCACCTTTCTGCACTTTTGTCGGCCATCCAATCAGTACAGAGCACAGAGAAGTGTCAAAAACATCATCACTGAGGCTCTCATTGGCTGCTAAAGTCAAGTGACCATGTTATTTTCAGCTCACTCTCTGTACTGAAAGACTAAAAAGCTACATTTACTGCTCAATGGCTGGGCATTACACTGAATTCCTGTAGCAGGCATCTCTGGCCCACGTGCTACATGGGAAAGATATAGCAGGTGCTGGTCATTAATGAGCAAATGCTCTAGATACCAGTTCACACCGGCATGCAAAAAGCCACAGTATAACACATAGGGAGACTGCACAAATGCAACAATACCGATGAAAATTGCATTTAGATAAGGTGATACAAAGAGTAACTTCATTTATACAGGTACAGCATGCTGGCTTACAGCCAATTACACCCATAATATTCAAATGTGCAGGCTGCCCAGCACTTAAAGGGTGTCCTGCACAAAATACTTGTACCCTAAGCTCCCCAGTATTTTAAGGCAAAAAAGGAACATACTGGAAAAAATATCAAATACCCGGCAAGGCTCCTTATTTCTTGCGAGTCCCTACACTATTAAAAATAAAATCACAGAAAAATTGGGACATAAATTACTAAAAAAGCTACAAAGCTACAATTACCGCTCAATGGCTGGAAGATACACTGAATCCCAGTAGCAGGCATCTCTGGCCCATGTGCTACATTGGAAAGATATAGCAGGTGTCAAAAAACATCATCGCTGAGGTGTAGGGCTCTCATTGGCTTCTAAAATCACATGACCATGTTATATATATTTCACTGTATTGCCTGGTGAATGCCATTTTCAGCTCACTCTCTGCACTGCACAGAATGCTCTTAGTTAGTTAGTTAGATAGCATTTTCCTCTCCATAGACAGGTATAACATGCTGGGTTACAGCCAATATCACCCATAATATTCAAATAGGCAGGCTGCCCAGCACTTAAAGGGTGTCCTGCACAAAATACTTGTACCCTAAGCTCCCCGGTATTTTAAGGCAAAAAAGGAACATACTGGAAAAAATATCAAATATGAGGTATTAGTTGATACAGTAGCTACAGTACGCAAACTCGCAAGCCCTGGCAAGGCTCCTCATTTCTTGCGAGTCCCTACACTATTAAAAATAAAATCACAGAAAAATTGGGACATAAATTACTAAAAAGCTACAATTGCTGCTCAATGGCTGGAAGATACACTGAATCCCTAGTAGCAGGCATCTCTGGCCCATGTGCTACATTGGAAAGATATAGCAGGTGTCAAAAATATCATCGCTGAGGTGTAGGGCTCTCTTTGGCTTCTAAAATCACATGACCATGTTATATATATTGACCATCACATGACCATGTTATATATATTTCACTGTATTGCCTGGTGAATGCCATTTTCAGCTCACTCTCTGTACTGCACAGAATTCTCTTAGTTAGTTAGTTAGTTAGTTAGCATTTTCCTCTCCATAGACAGCAATAGTTAGGGAGTATTGCTGGCTGCATCTTTTCCACACCCAGAAGCTTTTATTTGGCGACATTTGCAGGCTCATATAACGCCTAACTCTCATATACATGAATATATTATACAGCGTGCTGGATTTGCTAAATCATACCGTTTCACCTCCTATAGCTATGCCCCTGCTTGCAAGCTGTCCTCATCTTTTCAGTTAGCCATTGAAAGTAATGAAGTATTTTAGCCTTTCAATTTTGTCACTCTTAGAGCCGCATTTTCTTCACTAAGTTGTTCCATGTATCCAGTTTACTGTTATGGATGGTAATTCCAGCTTCTCCTCACCTGTATAGGTATAAAAATTAACCAGAACATCTTCTCCCATTGACTTTAATAGGGTTCGAGTTTGAGTTGAATAGAACCTCGAACTGAACACACTAAAGTTCGAGGTTCTAATCGAACTAGAACTTTTTACTGCTCGCTCCTCTCTACACACTACTAGCACTAAAAAGCAATCAAAAGGCACATAGGAACTATTGGAAAAGCTCTTCTGCTACTTTGAATACATGAAAATTTGAGGTTCTTAATGTACAGTTTTGAACAAAACTGTAATAAGCCCACCTCCAATCAATAAGGCTACCTCAATACAGATGGGAACCTACCCGATTTATTACATCTCTTGGTGCCTGTTCAGACCTCCACATTTCAGGGAAAGTAGATTTCAGCTACAAGGTTCAAGGTGAATTGATTTAAACGCCTGAGCTTTGGATGTGCAGAACAAATTTTGTTGTTTAGATTTTTTTCATGTGTTTGTAGGGAGGAGTGGCTGCCCCATTTTGGCTATTGCTTTCCACCCAACTTCACAGGCTTTTAAATCAATTCAGAGTAGCTTGTAGCTGGAATCTACTTTCCTTGAAACGTGGAGGTCTGAACAGGCACCAAGAGAGGTAATAAATAGCGGAGGTACACCCCTGTATTGAGGTCACCTTGTCAATTGGTGGTGGGCTTATTACTAGGGATGAGCGATGATAATCGACAAAGTTGAAATCGGCACAGTTTTTAGGTTGATCGGAAATTTTCGATCACGCGATAATTTATGTGAGAATCTGCGCATAATCTATTACTATCGTGCCATTTTGGCACTTCCTGTCATTTTGGCAGGCCAGCAAATCAGCTTAGAGCATAGAGCAGGGTGAACTGGGTGTGCAACGTCATGACTGTGATGTGTATGGCAGTCATTAGCTGGAAAAATCACATGACCTCGTTTTGCATAGAACAGCGTTTCCTGTTCTTCATCAGTGTTTCAGTATCTCAGGACGTGTGCTAGGTCTCTCTCAATAGAGCTCATCTCAGAGACACAGTTCTCTTTATTCATACAGAATATTAATAAACATTAGAACATAGGTAGATTAGAGAATTTCAGCTCTTAGTTAGTTAGACAGAGACTTTTAAAGAAGCATCTAGCGCTGTACAGCCGCAGGGGGGAGGGGGGGGAAGCGGGCAAACACAGGCAGGCAGGCAGGCTTTTGAAAGGAGAGTGTATATTGTGCAGCCCAGACTCTGCTTTGAACCTGCATTGAAATGGCTTTTTTTTACTAGTTTTTGGCCAGCACACCTCGCACCTGAGGTGAAATGGTACCTTTTATTTTGTGCAGCCCAGTTTTGTTCAAAGACCCACCTTGTACTTACATTAGGATACAGAAATTTTCTAGTAACTGCTGTTGTATTTCATTGGTGCAAACCCCACCTTTTCTTATCCGTATAACTTTTAATTAGCTGTTTTTCACTTTGGCGCAGCCCATTTTTGTTCAAAGACCCACCTTGTACTTATATTAGGATACAGAAATTTGCTAGTAATTGCAGGTGAATTTCATAGGTGCAAAACCCACCTTTTATTATCTGTATAAATTTTAATAGCTGTATTTCACTTTGGTTCGCCCCAGTTTTTTTCAAATAGCCACCTTCTACTTAAATTTGGATACAGAAATTTTGTAGTTACTGTTGGTGTATTTCATTGGTGCAAAAACCACCGTTTGTTATCTGTATAACTTTTAAATAGCTGTATTGCACGTGGTGCGGCCCTAGTTTTTTTCAAATAGCCAAGTTGTACGACAATTCTGAAATTTTCTAGCAACTGTTCTCGTTTGTCATTGCTGCAAAAAACGCAATTTCTCATCCGTGTAACTTCTGAATAGTTTTATTGGGCTCGGTGAATCTCAGTTTGGCGCAAATAGCGCACCTGTATGATATTTTGTTGAAAACTATCAATTCCAAGTCCTACTGTGCAGTTGTAAATCCCTGGGACTGAAGGAAGAACAGTGTTGATTTTGTCTTATGGTTCTTCCACCAGACCGCATTTCACAGGTATTCGCAAGAAACATTTCAGTTTCTAATCCTAGTTGACTGTATGAAATTGGAGGGACTTAAGAATAGCTGTTATTTGCCGTCTTTCAATAAGAGACTGTCAAAAACTCTTCCATACCTTTTTAAATTTTTATCTTTCTGAACATGGAGCGAAATGCAGGTGGTAAGCGAGCACAGAGGGGTGTAGGACATGGAGGTAGAGATACGAGAGAAGGTGCTCCTTCCAGTGCTGGTGACAACACGCAAGCCAGTGGATCGTCCTTGCAGGACCGTCAGGCCTGTCATTCCTGGGTCAGTGCCCTGTGAATCTCAGTAACGAACAGCGTCGCCAATCTGTTCTTCAGTGGTTAATGCAACCTACATGCAGCAGTCTTACCTCCTCGTCCTCCCAGTCACGGCCACAAATGTCATCATCATCATCGTCGTCAGCATCTGTCCAGGTTGAGCGTCATGCTGCGGTCCAGGACAGGGATAGTCAATTTCCAGTTCAACTTTTTTTAGGCACTTTTTAAATCTGGGAGTCATGCAGATTTGGGGCTCATGATGTGGCCCCGCGACAGGTATAGACAATGTCCAGTTCAACTAAATAGGTGGTTGAAAGACTCCTTTGTTCTGGCACTTTTTAATCTGTGGGTCAGACAGGTTTAAGGGTCATGCTGCGTTTCAGGACAGGGATAGTCAATGTCCAGTTCAAGTAAAATGATGGTTCAAAGAATACTGCCTTCTAGCACTTTTTAATTTGTGGCTCATGCAGGTTTAAGGGTCATGCTGTGGTACAAGACATGGATAGTGAATAGTCTGTGAGTTTTTTTTCTGTTGCTTTTATAACCTACGTTTGTTGCCTAAGATGTAGCACGTATCCTTTTGACTGTTGTGGATGTTAATTCCACCTTCTCCAGCCCTGTCTGGGTGTAAGAATGAAGGTGTTGTTCCTCTCCCATAGACTTCAATGGTCATCGGCGATTATCTATTATCGGATATCGGATATCGGCATGATAATGGACGAAACTGACTATCGATCCAATGACGATAGTTGGCGCAATCGCTCATCACTAATTATTACAGTTTTGATCAAAAATGGTACACTAAGAACCTTAAATTTTAATTTACTCAAAGTAGCAGAAATGCTTTTCCAATAGTTCCTATGTGCCTTTTGATTGCTTTTTAGTGCTAGTAGAATGCTGCTGATATTGGAATGTATTATTTATTCTTAGCAGATTTAACTTTCTTTGACTTGTGTTTCTAAAAGTCATATGAAAGTTTTAATATTTACTGAAGAAACTTTTATGATCTCTTGACAACAACTAATTGTCAGAAGTTTTCCTCCTCAGTGACCTGGAACCCGGGAGACACATGAGGTAATGGCAAAAACTTTCTATAGAGTTGTGTCCCCTTCCATTTCCATCACTGTGTATATAAGCAATGGTCCTGTGTCTTATCACCTCACACAAGATCTGATCTCTACATGGGGAAGCTGCTGCATTTCACTATTTTATTGGTATTTTATTTATTGATATTTTCGTTAGTTAAATGGAGGAAACTATTTCCATGGAGACAGCAGAGAAAAACATTGCCAGGAAACTAAAAATCTGTAATGTAAGTACTGAACATGGTCATTGTGTATAATAATAATATTAATAATACATTCACTTTTTATATCATGTAGAATTCTACTTAAGGCAAGGTTTTTATTATTAATTATAATTATAATTATTATTATTATTATTATTATTATTTAATTGTCTTCAGTATAATTCTGCATTCTAACAAACGAAGTATAAATTAATGTACATATGTAGTGTTGAGCGATTACGTTGGCCATCGACATCGGTCGATGGTCGATAGTCGACCATCATCGACAAGATAGTCGATAGTAGATTATGATCGATGACCATTAAAGTCTATGGGAGAGCAACAACACCTTCATTCTTACACCCAAACAGGGCTGGAGAAGCTGGAATTAACATCCACAACAGTCAAATGGATACGTGCTACATCTTAGGCAACACACTTAGGTTATAAAAGCCACAGGAAAAAAAAGTCACACACCATTCACCACAGCATGAGCCTTAAACCTGCATGACCCACAAATTAAAAAGTGCCAGAAGGCAGTATGATTTGAACCATCATTGTACTTGAACTGGACATTGAATATCCCTGTCCTGGAACGCAGCATGAGCCCCAAACCTGCATGACCCCCAGATTTAAAAAGTGCCGTAAAAAGGAGTCTTTCAGCCACCATTTTAGTTGAACTGAACATTAACTATATCTGTCCTGTACCGCAGTATGACCATTAAACCTGTCTGACCCACGGATTAAAAAGTGCTGGGAAAAGGAGTCTTTCAACCACCATTTTAGTTTCACTGGACATTGACACTCCCTGTCCTGGGCCACAGCATGAGCCCCAAACCTGCATGACCCCAGATTAAAAAGTGACGGAAAAAGGAGTCTTTCAACCACCATTTTAGTTTCACTGGACATATACTGTCCCTGTCCTGGGTAGCGCTTGCCCCTCCGTATGAGTGCGGACCAATTGAGCTTCACTTGGAAATACTGGTGGTTAACGCTCCTGTTCCACCCAGGTGCCCTTTTTCTTGGCATTCTTTTTCTCACTTTACTCAACGTGCTGGAGGAAATTGTCTCTGTACTTTGTTATCTGTCCGTGCTCCATATTCCATTCCTCTGAATAACCTACATCTGGTCATGTTTTCCTGTACCTCACTTGTACAATTCAGAGGAATTTTTTTACCAGCTATTTTGTACATGCAAGTTTTTTAGTAGTTTAATTCTAGAAAACACATTTTTAAAATAGGATGGAATCCTACCATGTCTTTGTTTCTCTTTTTTAATTGTATTAAATAAGTTGTCTCAATACAGGGATTGATAGCTCTGTTAAAGATCTTGCAAAAACAAGTCATTTTGCAAAATGTGTCCATTAGTGTCCTACCTATTCCTGTTTCTGACAGCACCATCACCCTTGGACCACTCTTGACAATGGTGAGGAACAAATGTCTGTTAGAAACAACATTTTTTTATAATAGGACCTGTAGTATAGCTGCATGTCACAACAAAATGCCCCCAAAAATTCAAAACATGACCCATGAGCCACTTTTGACAATTGTGAAGAACAAATGTCTGATGTAGATCTATCAACAAAGCTGGCCTGCGCCAAAGTGAAAAAACACGTATCTGAAATGTATTCGGATAATACAAGGTATTTTTGACACCTTTCAATTCACCTGTCATAAAATGATATACTCCAGCTTGCTTAGAAGTAGCATTAAGCAGATGATCCGCAGCTTATACTTTTAAAATATTTTTTTTTTATTAATATTCCATTAAAAATGTGATAATACAGGGTAGTAGAGTTGTAATACAGCACCAGTGCTACAGATTGCACGACGCGTTTCGACTAATACATAGTCTTAATCATTTTTGCCCATGGTTCACTGCACAAGACCAACCCCTTATAAAAGGGCGTAGTCCCGCAGAGTTAACCATTGGATTCCCAGTACGTATCAATATGTTTTTTACAATATATGCATTCAATATAAGATTAAAAAACAAAAAAAAAAAAAAGAAAGAAGCACTTAGTATTGATATAGCAGATCATGACGTACATTTAGGGCCCGCTGGGTTGTCGAGTACCTAATACAAATATCCATTTTGCCTCTCTGGCTAATAACATATATTTTAAATTGCCACTCTAATGGATTGTGTTACTTTTTCAATACCTATCACTTTCATGTGGGTAGTGTTGCTGCCATGTTTTTCTATGAAATGTTTAGCTAAGGTGATATACCAGATTTCCACTCATGCTTTTGGGATTCAGAAATATGTCGTCTGTTGCGGTTTTTTTAAATGAGAACTTGTACAGCAATGTATTGTAAGTTGCATTTTATGCATGTAATCTGATATACAACATATTTTGTGTTGCAATTGATATATTTTACGAATTTGATATTGTTTCTTTGTAACAGAAGATACAAAGGTATCAGTAGTTTGCATATATTGCAACATATACAAATGTTGTGACCACCCCTTAGTTACCTTGGACAGAAAGCCAATTTTTTTCTTTTTTGTTTTGGTCAGAAAGAAAAAGACTTGGAGATGGATCCAATAGTAGGACTCGTTTGGAAAACAAAATTTATACCATCTCTGAGTATAGTAGACAAATTTTGGTGCCTATGGAGAATGGGTAAGTGTTTTTTGATGATATTAACGATTTTATTATATTGCGGTTGAACACTGCGTAGAGAAAGTAGTTTTGCACATTTTGTTTTGTGTTGTATTTTTTTTATTTTTCTCTGAATTAAATAATTGCTCACGTGATATTTTTTCTACTTTATTTTTTGCTATGTTGAGTATCTCAGTGCTATATCCTCGTTCTTTCAATCGTAACGTGACTTGTTTTTCTTGATTTAGAAATTCTGCTGCAGTAGTAGTATTTCTTTTAGTTCTAATGTATTCCCCTACTGGTATGTTATTAATGACATGTGGTGGATGACATGAAGTAGCCAACAGCATAGAATTCAATGCTGTAGGTTTACGATAGGGTACTACTGTAACAGTTTGATGAGTAGAAATTGTGAGCGTTATATCTAGGAAGTCAATTACTTGTGAATTGAATTTATGTGTAAAATGCAAGTTCATAGGATTCTTGTTAATGTAGTGAACAAAATTATTGATATCTTGTACCGGAACTTCCCATATCAGGAGGAGGTCGTCAAGAAAACGCCCATACCACCTGACATGGGAAGAAAAGGATTATCATCAGTGAATAAGTATTGGCTTTCCCAGATGCACATATAGATATTAGCTAGAGAGGGCGAAAATTTCGCCCCCATAGAGGCACCTGTTGTCTGTAAATAAAAAATATTATCAAACATGAAATAATTGTGCTGTAAAAGGAATTGTGTGGCAATAATCAAAAATTATTTTACTGGGTCGGTATAATGACTATAGCGAGTGAGCTGACAAGTGACTGTTTTCACATGTGCTTTCAATTCACCTGTGGTGACTACAAAATTGCAGTATTCAAATTTAAGTGCAAGGTGCCTCAATGAACAAAGCTGTTGTGCGCCAAAGTCAAAAAACACGTATCTGAAATTTATTCGGATAATACAAGGTATTTTTGGCACATTTTAATTCACCTGTGGTGACTACAAAATAGCAGTATTCACATTTAAGTGCAAGGTGCCTCAATGAACAAAGCTGTACTGCGCCAAAGTCAAAAAACACGTATCTGTAATGTATTCGGGTAATAAAAGGTATTTTTTGGCACCTATAAATTCACTTGTGGTAACTACACAATTGCTGGATTCAAATTTAACTGCAAGGTGGCTCTATCAACAAATCTGGACTGGGCAAAAGTGCAAAAAAACACGTATCTGTAATGTATTCGGATAATAAAAGGTATTTTTGGCACCTTTCAATTCACCTGTGGTGACTACAAAATTGCTGTATTCACATTTAAGTGCAAGGTGCCTCAATGAACAAATCTGGACTGGGCAAAAGTGCAAAAAACACGTATCTGTAATGTATTCTGATAATACAAGGTATTTTTGGCACCTATCAACCTGTGCTGACTACAAAATTGCTGGATTCTAATTTAACTGCAAGGTGGATATATGAACAAAGGTGGAATGGGCAAAATTGAAAATGAACACCTATCTGAAATGTATACTGATAATTAAAGTGGAGTTTTGCACCTAACAAAGAGACCTGCAGTTACTAGAAAAGATGTGTATCCTAATATAAGTTCAGGCTGCCCAATATCCAGGAAATATTTCAATAGAAAACTGTTAATAATAAAGCTATTGCAGTGCAATGTCTACACTAAGTCTTGGTGAACTATATCCAATATTCTTTATAGAGCTTGTCTGTGTTCGCCCATGCCCCCGCCCCCGCTCCCTCTAGTGACTTTACAGCGGGAGATGCTCCTTTAAAATTCTCTACCTAACTACATAAAATCTTCCAATCTCTAATCTAACTAAGTTGTAAGGATCACAGCTAACAGTAGAGCTTTCTCTGTGAAGAAATAGATTAATTTCGCTGAGCTGTTTGGACACAAGCAGAGCGCACATCCTACTGCTCTGAGACGCTGAGAGACACTGAGGCTGAACAGGAAGGGTTGTTCTATGTAAAACGAGGTCATGTGATTTTTCCAGCCAATCGCAACCATACACATCCCAGTCATGACGTCGCACACACATCTCACCCTGCTCTATTCTGTAAGCTGATTTGCTGGCCGGCAAAATGACAGGAAGCGCCGAAAATGGCGCGATATTAATAGATGATGCACAGATTTTAACCTAAATTATCGCATGATCTAAAAATTTCGATCAACATAAAAACTGTGCCGATTTCAACTTTGTCGATAATAATCGCTCAACACTATACATATGTATTTATCATACATGATGGTTATGACTGATTATGTGTCTGAAGAGAAAAGTTCTTAAGTTGTCTCTAAATCTTAGATGACACCAGAGCAGAGGAGAAGCAGGACAACATTTTTGGAGATGTAAGCACTCTCCACTTTCTTCATCAATTATATTCATATATTTGTTTCTATGTCCACAGACACTTTTTTCCATTCTGTATCCATTGTTATCTGTAGTCAGCAGTTTATTTAGTCATGGAGCTTCCAGATAAAGGGAACAGTCTTCTTACCAAATATGACAATGGGTTACTCCTTTGCACCAAGTTTTTGTTGGTTATGTCTGTCTTTGACAAATCACGATGAAACTAATCATCTTTATAGCCTGTGCTCTTATCTGAAGACAAACATCATAACCTTATCTTTGATATCCCAAATGCTTCTACAAACAATGAAAGGCCATTTGTAATTTTGTATATGTTTCTCTATTATAAAAGAAATTTAGACAACCATCACAAAGGTGCTGATGTGGTTAAAATAATGGAAAGCAAAGAAGCCATGGCAATTTTTATTTTGTCTTGTTTCAGTAGGTTTCTTTCTAACAATAGTAATGGCTGGAAACCACTATATTGTGCCATTAATAATCTTGAGAGCAACTGTGTTCTGTTAATTCCTTTATAACGTGTTTCAGGTCTTGTCCTTCATGATAATGTATGTTTAGCATTCCTTTTCTATGGGACAATTGTTGACTGCAACAACTACAGATGTATCAAATCTAAACCTAACAGATAACATTCTGTGCCGTGATCACATGGAGAGTTATCTCAACTTTTTCATTGATCTTCAAGGGCTTTTGTTTGGACCTGCAGATCATAGACCTGCACAAAGCTGGAATGGGCTACAAAATCATAAGTAAGACGCTGGGTGAGAAGGAGGTAACTGTTGGTGCAATAAGAAGAAAGACAAAATGTCTGTCAATCGACATTGATCTGGGGCCCCATGCAAAATCTCACCTCGTCTGGTATCCATGATCATGAGGAAGGTGAGAGATCAGCCTAAAACTGCATGAGGGGAACTTGTTAATGATCTCAAGGCAGCTGGGACCACATACACCAAGAAAACCATTGGTAACACATTACTCTGTAATGGTTTAAAATCCTGCAGGGTCCGCAATGTCTCCCTGCTCAAGAAGGCACATGTGCAGGCTTATCTGAAGTTTTCCAATGAACACCTGGATGATTCTGTGAGTGATTGGGACAAGGTACTGTGGTCAGATGAGACAAAAATTGGGCTCTTTGGCATTAACTCAACTCGCCGGGTTTGGAAGAAGAGAAATGCTTCCTATAACCCAAAGAACACTGTCTCCACTGTCAAGCATGGAGGGGGAAACATGATGTTTTTGGGGTGATTCTCTGCTAAGGGCACAGGACTACTTCACTGCATCAATGGGAGATTGGATGGAGCCATATACCATAAAATCCTGAGTGACAACTTCCTTCCCTCCGCCAGGACATCAAAAATAGGTTGTGGCTGGGTCTTCCAGCAAGACAATGACCCAAAACATACAGCCAAGGCAACAAAGCATTGGCTCAAAAATAAGTACATTAAGGTCATGGAGTGGCTTAGCCAGTCTCCAGAGTTAAATCCCATAGAAAACTTATGGAGGGAATTGAAGCTCCGTTTTGCCAAGCGACAGCCTCAAAATCTTAATGATTAAGTGTTGATCTGCAAAGAGGAGTGGAACAAAATTCCTCCTGATGTGCGCAAACCTCATCAACTACAAAATACGTCTGACTGCTGTGCTTGCCAACAAGGTTTTTGACACCAAGTATTAAGTCTTGTTTGCCAGAGGGATCAAATACTTATTTCTCACTGCAAAATGCAAATCTACAGATGTAGCAGAGTACAGCTTGACCGTGATATCACGGCTTTTCATGTTATTGGCTCTTATCTGTAAACAAAGGCCATTGAAAAGCATTGAAAAAGGTGAGATAACATTCAGTGCCATGATATCACAGTGCAATATCTGTTCTGTTTAGTTCTGCTACATCTGTAAATAAGTTATACAATGTGATTTTCTGGATCTTATTTTTCATATTTTATCTCTCAATGTTAAAATTAACCTACCCTTAAAATGATAGACTGTTCATGTCTTTGTCAGTGAGCAAACTTACAAAATCAACAAGGAAATAAATATTCATTTCCTTTGCTATATAGCTCTGCTGAAAATGTAAGTAGAATATGCAACCTTGTGGAAACTAAGGGGGACATGTATGAAAACGTCTAGGTGTAAGACTTTCTTTGTTGCCCACAGCAACCAATCAGAGTTCCCCTTTCATTTTTTTCAGAGCACTATATGAAATGAAAGGGGAGCTCTGATCGGTTGCTATGGGCAACAAGGAAAGTCTTAGACCTAGACAGTTTTCATACATGAGTCCCTAAGACTCTTGTCTTTGTAAGGTTGGAATTAAATTATGAGGATAGTGGAGGGTATAAACTATTCTACAAAGTGAGGAGAGGGCTTACTCTGGAAGAAGAAATCATGCAGCCCTGAAAATGAGAATCGACTATTCACTTTCACGCGCCCGCGTTCATACATGTCGGACTTAGTCACAATTTCTCAAATTTTCAAGAAAATTTGTAAAATAGATTTATTAGACCATAAGGTGCTAAAACTTAATAACCACTCCTAAAAATGCCTCATTTGAGAAACTGAAACCCATAAGGAATGTATCCAGGGGTGTAGTGAGTATATTGACCCCACAGGCATTTCACAATTTTTTTTATTTTTTTTTTAGCATTAGAATGTGAAATTGAAAACTGAAATATTTTCCAGTAATATGCATATTTAGCTTTACAGAAAAAATGTCATATTAGTTTTACTCCCATGGCACGACACATCTACACTGATGCCCATACTTATTTATTTATTTTTTAGTACTTAAAAAAGTGAGCATCTCCATTTTTTATTGTGGAAAACATTATGTATGCATCATTATATTCTCATAGTCATAACTTTTATTTTCTTCTGTACATGGAGCTATTTATGGGCTTTTATTGCCGGACAAACTACAGTCTCCATTTGTTACCACTTTGCAGATTTGCATGACAATTTATTTGTTTTTTTTATTTTTTTGTTGTTTCAATTATTGTGCAAGTTAATGCACAAAGCTATACCAAATATGTGTAGTTTGTAATAATATTTTCTTTGGGGCTTGTGTCATTTGTAATGTAAAAATGGCGGTGTACATGTTACGTATGTCTTTCACTTTTTTTTATTCTTACACTTTTTACACTTGTCGCCATAGGGAAATTGACTCAACAATCACGTGTTTGCTGGTATAAAGCAGTAGATGACTGTTCTTAATCCATTACCGCCACAGTCAGTTTTGACCTCACTGACAGAGCCCCATTTTTGAAATCTAAAATGTGTCACTTTATGTGAGAATAACTTTTTGATACTTTTACCTATCCTATCATGAAAATGTTGAAAAATTTGACACTTTCAAAGTTCAAAAATTTCTGTGTGTAAGACATATCATTATTCCACACAAAATAGTTTATAACTAGCTTCTGCCATATCTCTACTGTCAGTTGACATTATTTTTCAAATGTTTTTTTTTTTTTTACACATTAGGGGACTTAGAAATTTAGTAGTAATTTTTCACATTTTCAAGAAAATTTGCAACATAGATTTTTTTTAGTGACCAGACCAGTTCTGACGTGGCTTTGAGAGAGCTGTGTGTTTGTTACTATCATAAATTACTCCATCTAAGAAACTACACCCTTATAGTATTCAAAACAGCATTCAGAAAGTTTATTAACCCATTTGGTGTTTCACAGAAATTAAAGCAAAGTGAAGGTGAAATTTAAAATTTCACTTTTTTTTTATAGATTTTAAATTTTTATCCATTATTCACTAGAGCATGGTAGATGGGACCAGGTAAAAACAACTCATCTTTGATTTCCCCAATTCTGCCATTTTCAGAGATATCCCATATGTGGCCCTCTTGCGCTATTCGGCTCAACCACAAGCCCCAGAATAGGAGGAGGAGCACCTACTGGACTCTGGGGTCTCATTCTCTTTACAATTTCCTTTAGGCACCATTACAGGTTTGGGGACACCTGTAATGGTTGTCAAAACAAATGACTTTTGTAAGTCATGTTTTATATCAAATTTATATAACCAACTATGGTATTACAAGGCTTGCATCTCTAGCCTGCTTGTATTTCAAAGTCTTGTTGACATAATGTCTCCTCATGTATTTTAGACACAGACCCTGCTTACGTTGTCCCAAGTCTGATTACATTTCTGTTCACTAAATCTTATGCTTCAGTTACAAAGTCCTCAATATATGCTTTTCTAAAAGAGATGTTTTTGTGTATTTTGAATTCAACCTTGAAGCCGGCCTCCCATGGTAAAAATAAGTTGAACAAATAACTGTGCATTTTTTAAGCTGACACGGCATTAGGTCATGACCATCATTTTGTTTCAATAACCTATAAAGCTGTCAAGCTGGGATGAAAATCGGAAGCTCTTTACCCATGGAAGGGACGCCTACATGGTGTTGTCCTCCATGAGAGTTTTCGGTCTTCGCCATTTTAGCTTCTCATGGCTGATGTTTTGGACTTGATGATGCAATACATCAGGTGATGTTTCAGAAGTATTTAAACCTTTGTAAATAACCATTTTTCACAAATATACATAATATCTCACTATTTTCTGGAATCAATTTATGTTATTATCACTTTATCATGCTTGATTTATTATTGGACTATTGTAGAAAAACTGTGTTATATCCTTATTGACTGGCCTTCTTTAAAGCCGTGTCCTATACCTGTATTGATAAAACTTGGCAAAATAACACCCTAAGGTGCTAAAACTTCATAAACAGCCCTAAAATACCACATATTGGAAACTACACCTCATAAGGAATATATCCATGGGTGCAGTGAGTATATTGACTCCACAGGTCATTCACAATGATTTTTAGCATTAGGCTGTGAAAATGAAAAATTATTTTTTTTCCAACAATCTGCAATTTTAGCTGAAAAGGTTTAATTTTCACAAGGAATCCTTGTTAAGCAAATGTGCTGCAAGTTCGACAATACCCTTTGTGTGAGTGTAAATTGCTGTTTGAGGGCATGGCAGGGTGTACAAGGGAGGGAGCACTATTGGGCTTTTGGAAAGCAGATTTTGGTGGGTGCCCGGTCGCATTTGCAAAGCTCCAAAAGTACCATAACAGGTGAAATCTTTCAGAAGTCACCCCATCTTGGATTCAGCACCCCTCATGGATTTCATTTAGTGTTGTATTGTGCTTTTTTTGGGTGATAAGGTTTTCCATAGTTTTTTAGCACTGGGCCATGAAAATGGGTTGTGGGAAAAGCAGTTCTACCATTGTTTTTTGGCTTCATTTTTTCAGCATTGGCCATGCGGTATAAGCGACAATAACTTTACCATGCGGTTGCTACAATTACAAGTATATCAATTTTATATAGTTTTTTTTTTATGTTTTAATACATTTACACAATAGAGTTTTAAAAAAAATTGTGTTTTTATGTCGTCCCAGCATGATAGTCATACATTTTTTACTTTTCTGTATATAGAGCTGTTTTTTGCGGGATAAATTTATATTTTTATTGGTACCATTATGAGGTTCATATGATACTTGGATCACTTTTTATCACTTTTTTGTGAGGTGTTTTGAACAGAATACAGCAATCCTGGTAGTGTTTTTTATTTTTGTTTTTACAATGCTCACAGTGCAGTATAAATCACATGTTGGCTTTACGCAGAAGCTCAATACAATTACAGTGATACCCAACTTGTATATTTTTTATGTTTTACTGTTTTTACACTATTTGCATCAAAATAATCTGTGAGGCATAACTTTTTTTATTTTTTACGGGATGTGTTGACGTTTTTATTGGTATCCTTTTTTTGGAGGACAAGGCTTTTTGATTGCGTTTAAATCCATTTTTTGGAATGCAAGGTGAAAAACATACTGCAATCCTAGCAGTGGTTTTTGTTTTTATTTTTAACAGCACTCACCGTGCAGTATAGGTGACAAGCTAGTTTTACTCTGTGGGTCGATATGAATACACATTACCAAAAGACATTTATTCCTTTGGACATATGGATATATCATGCGTGGGAAAGTGTTCTCGCAAATGGATGTTCTCATATGACCGTGAGATTGTGCAAGTCCACAAGCAGTAAAACAAGTTAGTGTCACTCTGTGGGCCAATACGATTATGACAATATCCAATTTATATAGTTTTTTTTATATGTTGAAGTGCTTTCAAGACAGATTTTAAGGGTAGGTCGTTACTCATGCTGCAATACCAAATATGCATACTTTATTTATTTTTGGGACAATTAGCGCCTGGAAAGAGGTGGTGTACTTATTTTTATTTTAGATTTTGTGTTTGTGCATTTTGTTTTTTTTTACTTTTTTGTACTTTTTTGCTAATTTTTTTTTTCACTTTCCCCATAGGGAACTTGTATCAGTGATCTTCAGATCACTTTTACAATGGAGAGCAGTACACAGCAGTTTTGCTGTCTACTGCTCCCCATGGCTAATCTCAATCACTGTGCTGGCCATGCTCGCATAGTGACATCCCAGACAGCCCAGAAGCCTTTGCCAGGCTTCTGGGCTGTCAGCAAAGCCATTGACAGCCATGATTGTGCCATGGATGCTCCAATGGGGACAGAGGGAGCTCCTTCTCTTTGTCTTTCCCTTAGCTGTAACAATTGCAATTGATTGCGGCAGCTAAGAGGTTAATCATCCACAGCTGGATTGAGCTCTGGCAACAGGTGATGCAGCATGATACAGCTGGTCCCATGTTGTGATCATGCGGGCCCTGCTTGAGAACCTGCACAATGTTCAGGACATACCTGCACGTTCATTTACGGGAAGTCACTTCCTGCTGAGAAGTACAGGTACGTCCAATGTCAGAAAAGAGTTAATGTGTTACAACTATCAATCCTCCTTGTCCGTACTTCCTCCCTCTGTTCTTGCAATTGACCACAGCATATTAAGGCTGTTAAGCCTGCGTGACCAGTGTTAGCTCCAGTCCTGGACAATAGAGTATGAAACAAGCTGTAATATAAAAGTAAAGTGAACAGCTCACCTGTTATAATAATCCTTCTGAGTTGCGAGCAATCGGTTCTGGGTGCAAACCTTCACTTAAAGTCCAAGCAACAAATCAAACAACATGAACCAGCTCCTGCAGTTCTTGAACAGGCAGGCAGAAAACACCGCAGGTGCAGACCGGGCTAGTTAAAAAGCATTATCGCTTATATTTTATTGATCCTTTTAAAAAATCAAAGGCATACATACTTCATGAGAGACCCTCCATTATGGGCTAGTAAAGCTGAGTGAGGCTAGATCGCCGACGCGTTTCGGGTCACGTGACCCTTACTCATGGCCATTGTTCTAATGTTCATGGAAATTGTTCTAATAGTATAATATTGTTTTAATAGTAAGAGTGATGCAAAGTGTTCTGGACATACCGTAAATAATATAGTGAATTTTAGATAAAATACTTTAATATACAATAACCCAGTTAATGTCACAACATAGAAGCTGCACAGCTCCAGTTAGAGGTTATTTTTTTACCGTTATGGAACAGATTCTAAAAATTAAAAAATAAAGTAAAATAGACAAATATATAAACTAAAATATATATCCTCCTAATCTTCCAGTCAATGGTGCTGTAACGGATGTGGTAGTGGATCCTCTGAACCACCACAAGCGATGGTGTAAGCCACGCCAGGGAGCGGAGTCTAAGTAGGCCTGGTTTTCACCAGAGCCTGCCGCAAAGTGAGATGGACTTGCTGCGGCGGATTACTACCAGATCGCTACCCTTGACGTGGTTTGCTTGCGGTTGCAGCCGAGGTGTTGCGCGGTGCAGAATCATGAAGCAGGCTCGTAGTCGGGGACAGGCAGAAGGTCAGGACAGGCAGCAATGGTTCGTGGTCAAGGGACGGAGGCAGAAGGTACGGTACACGGTAGTCAGAACAAGACACTCTGGAACTCTTCCTCTCTAGGCACAGGGCACTATCGATTCGGCAAGGTGCTAGGAAAGAGGCAGGGCTTAAATAGGGTCAGCGCCTGGTGAGACCAATCACCGGCGCACTGTCCCTTTAAATTTTCCTGAAGACGGACATAAACAGGAGCGTGGAAAGGTAAGTGGGACAGAGAAGCGCCGGGGTGCAGCAGGGACACCCGTAACTGGTGCAGCACTACCTATTATATATATGCAAATGAATGTATAAAAACTAGTGGTTACATTGCATGATTCCCCCAAAAAAAATTAATTTCAAAATGCATGGAAATAGATAATAAATAGAATTCTTAACATGTTTTAGTCATTAGTTAGACCGATACCTGCAATGCAGATCATGAATGGGACTCCAAACACAGCACATGTGAGCCCAGCATAAGTGATTCACTGATAGGCATCCTGTTTAGCACTGTCTTAGCTAGGGACTGATAGGTGTGAGTCCAAAGCAAACATTTGGGCCATCAGTAGGCTAGAATGGAAAACCCATCTAGACCTCATGTTTGGGTTTTCTGGGGTGCAAATAAGTTTACAGAGAGAATCAGTAAAAACACTTTACTGACAGAGGTGGTAATAAGGCTCTAAAGGGCAAAATGGTGAGAATAAGCAAAGGGTTGCAGCTAATGATAAGAGCTCAGTTCCTTACCCAGTATCATCTCAGTGTCATAGATTTCATGTCGTGCATCAACTTCCACCTGCCCATGCCATAAATGTATAGTAAGAAAGGGGTTGATAGAGTTTTTATGTCTATATCAAGAAACATATAGAAGTAAAATTTAATTAAGTATCTAAGTCTCCCAAATTCCTGTCAAACAACATTTTTTAAATTATATGTTTATGAAATAATCCCTGTATGACTTTTCTAATTTCTTCATTTCTCAGACTGTATATAATGGGATTAATCAAAGGCGTAAGCACAGTATATAGGAGGGATAGGATTTTACTCATGGAGAGTGCTTGTCCTTTTCTTGGAAAAACATAAACACCGAACAAAGTCCCGTAGAATACAGAGACCACAATGAGGTGGGAGCTACAGGTGGAGAAGGCTTTCTGTCTATCAGTATTGGATGGGATCCTTAGGATTGCTAATACAATATAAGTATAAGACAATACAATGATGATGGTCGGGATTATTACAATTGAAATGGCAACCACATAAATTTCCAGTTGAACAATAAAGTGTCTGAACAAGAAAGTTCTAGTAAGGGAAGAAGATCACAGAATAAATTTGGTCTAAAAATGTTGGGTCACAAAAATGTGCTTTGATGGAGTTATAGTAAAAATTAAAATTTAATTAAAACATAAATAACCAAACATGGGGGCCCAACGTATAGAAAAATCATTATCATAATAATTTTAATGGGGGGGGGATTACAGATGGCCCTTTTGGTTTTTAAGACATCCGTAAGGAGAAGACATAAAAAATATTCAGAGACACAAAAAAAAAAAACGGGTCTACAATCACCCAAAAAGTGATGGCGCCTCATTAAAAGGAGGATGTGGAGCAATTTATGGCAATGTTGTGGTAAAAGTATTTGTGGAGAGTTGTGATAAAAAAAGTACTTGGGAGTCTGGAGGTTCTTGCGGTGGCCCCAAAATGTTTTACAGGAGATTTCCGCACAGTGTTAAACCCATAAAAAAAAAAAAATAAAAAAAAAAGCCATTTTTTTAAAGGATACCCTGAAACCCTAAGGGAAAAAATCTGGCCCCACAGCAGATTTTCCTGATGGTAGAAAAAAGAAAGTAAGCAAGGTTGGTATTTTGAATCAGTTTGCATCAATCAGCTAAAAATTTTTAAAGGGACCAAATTACAACCAATTATCGGGAAGTTTTTGTCCACCTGTATAAACCATTTTTTGTCATCCTTACTTTTGAAAATTTTTTTCCAAACCTCCCCTACCTTGCTGATATCCTTGTTTTGGGCCCCTCCCTTTCCCCTTATTGTCATCTACCTTATTGTCAGTTCGCCCCTCTAAGACTCTCTCGTCCTTTAAATACCACCCTTTTCCAAGATCTCAAATTTTCTCCTTTAAAACTTTTTCCCCCCAGGTGTCATTTCCCCCCCCCCAGGTATAAACTATTGCCCTTTATAGTAACCATTTCCCATTTTAAATAATATAGATCCCCCTTCTCTGCTCCCCTTCTTTCCTTTACTCGCAAGAAAATTTTAAACCCCCGTTTTCCCTTTTTGGTTTTATTTTTTGACCACGGGAATCTCCTCCACCCCAATTATTTTGTTCCCCCCCCAAAATGTCAGTTCCACTGGAAAAAAATTTTAATTGTCTTTTGCCCTTTCGTCCTTTGCCGCACAGTGTTATATTGAACTTCAGTATAATTTCCCCAAAAGTTATACTTTCCATTTGCAGTATGATTTTATTCAGTATTGCCCAATCCAATAGATACCCCCCCGTGTCCTTCCCCCCAAATTTTCCCCCTGATTTTCCTAATGGACCATCTAAGGGGTTTTCCGCATTTAGATCCAGATAAATAAAAATCCTGCCAGAAGATGAAGTAGAACTTGGGATGATGTTTCACTTTCTGTTATTTTCATTGGGTTATTAAATATATGGTGTATGTATGTACGACCTAGCCATAGCCAGCAACAAATCCAAAAACATGATGTCCATATTCAGATGGGAGAACAGAGTCCTAAGAAAATCAATTCCATTGTCACTTGTCAAGAACGGGTTGAATTTTATCTTAAAAACTCTTCAAACAAGAACAAGTATTTACAGCCCCTATTCACATATTATTAAGGGGGATGTCACTGCCTCAAAGTTCTACAGGGAAACCTCCCCAGCTGCTGATGTTATTTGTATACTAAAAGAGAATTGATATCATTAATCATCAAATAGAGAAACCCATATATTGTACAGGCTCATTACAGTATGAATTACAAGGTTTCATATAATACATTTGTGGGGCCCCATAAAATAAACAAATATAAAATCCCGGGAAACCCCCTTGTAATTTTCAATTATATTCAAATTTTTTGAGATGCACTAATATGTATACTATTATATATCCAGTTTTATCCATCTCCATAGCCAGATCTTTCCTGTATCTATTTATCCTCAAACGTCTTTTCTCTTTCTACTCAATCTTACCGGCCTACAGCTGCTTGGAAATGATCTGACAGAAGTATAAGGTTAGATCTCATGTCCGTAGCGGTCTATAGATTATTTATATGTAACTGTCAATGTCTCATTTATGAATCGAAAAAAGCCGCTGCATATTCACCGTCCAAGAATTAAAAAATACTGTTTTTATTCGAGCAACATGTTAAAAGAAAAATTACTACACACATGTATCCGAGATACCCACGCAAGGAGCAGCACTGCACATGCGGCTAATAGATTGGGATGACTAGAACGCAAGTCAATGTCTCATTGTTACTAAATAGAAAAAATAAAAAAGATGACGACTCACATGAGATGAGCTGAATCCCATTTACAGTTATAAATAAAACATTGACCACAAAACATTGAGCAGAGCCCATCTTGACCGTGATATCTGGGTTTTTCAAATTATCTGCTCTTACCTATAAAATAAGGTAATTGAATAGAATCTTATCTATCCAGATATAAATTAGCAAACGGAAAACTGTGAATCTTATGAAGGAATCAGTTTTTGTCAATAACTTAAAGGGGTTTTCTCACTACAAATATTAGCTTCAAAATGAAGGGATAGAAGATGGAGGACTTACACTAGTCTATTGATTTTACTTTAGTGATGAGTTAAGAGAGGTCTATGTGCTCTGAATGCAAACAGGTTTCTATAGATACCTGACTATAACTCTGTTATTTGATTAGAACAGAAAGCATGGAGTAATATCACCCTGGACAAACACAGCTCATTCTCTCACTCCAGAGCAAACTTAACTTAAAAAAGTTTTTTTTATTGAGTAAAACAATATTTAGGCATCACTATCTTCTGTTAGTCATACCTTTTTATTTTCTGCTATATACAGAGCTGTGTAGGAACTTTTTTCACAGGATGATCTGATGTCTTCATTGGTTCCAATTTGAGGTTTACATGACTTTTGATTTGTTTTTTTATTCCATTTTATGTGCTGCGGGATGAACAAAAATCATAGGTCTGTCATTGTTTTTTGGAGGGTATATTTTATGGCGTTCATCATGAAGGGAAGTAATGTGACAGACTTATAGGCTATTTTACTTTGCACATGGCAATACCAAATAAGAACACTTTTTAATACTTTTGGGAGACTTTTGGCATTTGTTATTATTATTATTATTATTATTATTATTATTATTATTATTATTATTATTATTATTATTTTAAAGCGCCATTGATTCCAGGGCGCTGTACAATCGAGGGGTTACATACAATACATAAGTCAAACGAGTACAAAGATAAATGAACAATGACAATTGGCACGACAGAGGGAGAGAGGACCCTACCCGCGAGGGCTTACAATCTACAAGGAGGGGGAAAGAGACAGGAGGTGGGGGGCAGACATGTATGAGGGGAAAGTAGTGACAATTTTAGTAATGGGAAAAGGGCGAAATATGTCTTTTATTTATATTTTCACTTTTTATTTTAACACGTTTTACACTTGTCTCCATAGGGAAATTGACTTAATCTTTTGTTCGCTGGTACAATTCAAAGCAGTACATGACTATACGGCTATTTATTTTAACTGTCCATCACCATGCTTGGATGCGCTCACTCCCTCTGTCTCTTAGATATGCGGTCGCAATTGACTGCGGCATCTAAGGGGTTAATTGGCCATGACCAGTGTTAGCTCCAGTCCTGCAGGATAGCACATGAAGCAAGCTGTAATATACAGCTGGTTCCACACACTGATCATGTGGATTCTACTTGTGAGCCTGCACTCCTGCTGGTATGGGAATGTCCATTTGCAGGAACACCTTCTCACGTATGATATACCCATACATTCAATGTCGGGAAGGAGTTAAATCATGCCTTTTGGTAATGTGTCCATAAAATGAGTTTCACTATCTGAATAGCTTGGTTTAAAGTTGAAGGTGGGGTGAAAGTTATTGAAGTCTACATAGAATTCAGATAGGGCCTCCTCACCTGCAGTCAAGATTTTTTGGAACATTTGTGATAAAGTTGCACTGAATACCGGGACCTAAGATTTCATAGTAGAACATTCCCCAGAACCTCAGGTTGCCTCAGTTGGCTTGCCTCTTTCTTATAATGCAAATTGTTGCCATCTCTTCCCCAGATAAATGATGCACATGATTCTATCCATATGATTTTAAAAGAAAATGTGATCCATCCAAGCAGGCCACCTTTTTTCCATTGCTTTATGGTCTAGTTGTGACACACCACATGCTAATTGTAGGCTAAAAATAGCAGATCTATCTTAAACCCTTTTTCTTAAATACTAACCACTACAAACCAGGAAAACCCCACAAGGCTGTTCTGTTTGGTGAGGATCCAATGCAGCCCTTGAGCTATCACAAATCACGCCATTAAAAGATTCTCAGATCCTCACTGTAAGGAACCAGTCAGGGGCGTACAAATGACATGAACAGCCCTGATGCTGTTCCCCAACCATTGTCCCTGCCTTTTGGGGGAGCCTGACTCCTTAACAGGTCATCCCCAACCGAAGACTGCGAGATACACTGAATAAGTGGAAAACACAGGATGCAGACAAAACAAACACTGAACACAAACGTGGAGGGTCAGAAGAGCCAAGTCGGTAACTGTCAAGAGACGCAGTACAAAAGCAGGAAGCAGAAGAATAGTCAGCAACCAGGCGAAGTCAGGAAACACAGAAATCCAGAAAGAAAAAGAGCTAGCTACAGGAAAGGTAAAAACCCAATATAGCAGGCAAGGGTGAATGGCAAAGGAATCTTTTTATAGTAAACCAGAGGACACAGAATAGAGGTGAAAGGTGGAAGGAACAAAAGACCAGGTTGGAATACAAGGCTGTCAATGAAGGAGACCTGCCAGAAGGCAGGTCAACTAAATGAGTGCTGGAAGATTCGTGACCACGGACACTATCTAGGAATCCATTACAAATACAGAACAGGAATGACAGAGTTCACACTGGTGAAGACAAATAAAAAGTTTATGTCTGAAACCACGGTTCTTGTCGCAATGGCTGTGGCAGGTGACCAGAGCTCAAAGCTGGGGGTCTGTCAGGCACTATCATGACACTCATGTATATTATTTTTCCTACTTCCAACACATTAACTTCAAGAACCATGTGATCAGTACATATTATTGCATTTCTATAGTGCTCAAATATGTACCAGAAAGGCCTTACTGAACTTCATATTTGCAGAGCCTGAGGATAGCCACAAACGGGTAGTGAGCGGAGACACTTTCCTCTGGTTGTGCTACTTAAAGCAGCAGAGAAACATAGGAATTACTAAATGGTATATTGAATGGTATATTGGATAGTTAACATTATAGAACAAATTGAAAAGGACAACTCAAATAAATTGGACAATTGTTTTTATTGATATTAGTTGGAAAACACAGGTATTGGTTTCGAATATATATTAAAGCATGTCCTATGACTACAGCTTCTAACATGTTTAATCTAAACACAATTTGAACCCAATCTTTTGATTCTGCATCTAAGAATATTTTTCCCTTTCTTTACTTATTAAGTCCATTACTTATTTAATGTCTAATTACATAGAGCAAATAACAAGATTGGGCCGATGACTACAGTAATTTTGGGCATAACCTCACTAAGGAATACAATATTATAGATAGTTCACCAGATCTTATGCTTATGAACTGCTTCTTGTAGGGCTTTCCTAATGTCTTTATTCCTTTAACTGTAGATAATGGGGTTGATCAGTGGAGTGAACACAGTATATAGCAGGGATAGGATTTTACTCATGGAAGGTGTTTGTCCTTTTGTTGGGACAACATAAACACTGAACAGAGTCCAGTAGAATATGGAGACCACAATGAGGTGGGAGCTACAGGTAGAAAAGGCTTTCTGTCTACCAGTACTTGATGGGATCCTTAAGATTTCTATTACAATATAAGTATAAGATAATATAATGATGAAGGTTGGGATTAAAACAGTAGGAATACTTAGCATGTAAATCTCCAAGTGAACAATGATGGTGTCAGAACAAGCAATTTCTAGCAAGGGGACAGGGTCACAGAATAAATAATCAATGACATTTGGTCCACAAAAAAATAACTTTGCTATTGTAATAATATAAACTAAAATCATGGAAAATCCAAAAAGCAAAAAGATGATGGTCAAAATCACACAATGTCCACTTGTCATGATGGTGGAGTAATGGAGGGGATTACAGATGGCCACATATCTGTCATAAGACATCACTGTGAGGAGAAAACATTCATATACTTCCAAGGCACATAGAAAATAAAACTGAGTGATACATCCAATAAAAGTAATGGTTCCCCCATTATTCAAGAGGATGTGGAGCAGGTTAGGGACAATATCTGTGGTTAATAAGATGTCACTGATGGAGAGTTGTGAGATGAAGAAGTACATTGGAGTGTGGAGGTTCTTGCTGGTGGACACCAATAATATTATCAGGAGATTCCCACATATTGTTCCACAGTACATAATATTAAAAAGACAGAACAAGAAAATTCTTAGACCTTGATTGCCTTGAAATCCTAAGAGGAAAACCTCTGTGACCACAGTCAAATTGTTCTCCTACAAATAGAACGAAAAGTAATTATGATATGATATAAAAATTAAAGGAACAGCATGTTTTAATATTTAGAGTGGTGCAAAGTCATGTTTTGGACATAAATAATATAGTGCATTTTACATAAACTACTTTAATATAATTTAACCAAGTTAATGTCACTACATAATAGCTGCACAGCTCCATTTAGAGGTTATTTATTACCATTATGGAACAAATTCTAAAGAATTAAAACACACAAATATATAAACCAAAAATGTGTCCTCCCAAACTTCAAAGTCATTGCCACAACACTAGCCCATTATAACATAAGGCGAAAAGAAAGTTAACACCTGCTTGTCTGAGTACTGGCTAGACACAGAAATAGTCCTTGCTAATCTTGACACATATTGCACCTGATACTCAGGGTAGGTTTCATTTTAGCACCAGAGTAACACCATCACCAAACACAGGCCTGAAGACCCAACCCTTATGGGCCTGATACCTGCCTCACCTGGTACATGGTACCTACCCATCCCTTAGACCACTCCATGAAAAAAATGGCCCAGGCTAGGCTACTTGAAGAAACCATACTAACACTAAGGGCCACATTTATTAAACATTTATGAAACCTATGGGCAAAAAAAGTGAGTTTTAGACCTAAACAGTTTCATACATGTGGCCCTAAGACATGTCAGTAACTTAGTGTTACCGACACCCAAACTGCCAGCTTCCTTCACTGAGCCCAGGCCTCTTGATGACACGTATCTGTGCTCCATAAAGTCACAAAGGAGAGTATTCAAGAGAGAACATAGAGATGTATCAGAACTAAACCGAACAGATATTGCACCGTGATATTACGGCACAGAGTGTTATCTCTACTTTCGCAATGCTTTTTAATGGCCTTTGTTTACAGATCAGAGCAGATAACACAAAAAGCTGTGATATCACGGTCAAGCTGGACTCTGATACATCTGTACCTTCCCTCAATAACTCAGTCTTTCACAGACTAACAGTATATATAAATTAAAAACTAGTAGTTACATTGCATGAATTCCCCACAAAAAACTGAATTTCCAAATACATAAATATAGAAAATTAATAGAATTCTTAGCAGATATGAAAATGTTAATAAAAAAAAAAAAAAAACCTTCAGCCGGCATTAGTCAGAAAAAAAAAATAAATTATGATGTCTCAATTGAAAAAGAAAAGTTTTCAGACCCTAAAATGAGTCTGGTCCTGATGACCAAAAATGCCCTAGACCTCATTTGTTTCAGCTTCATAATCTATCCAAGATCAAAAAATGTTTCAAACCATAAAATCAAATCCATCTGTGATCTCAGCAAATGAAAGAAACAAAAAGAGATCAACTAAAAATAAATACCATGTTCTAAACATTTCTTTGCACCTTAGAAATCCTGAGATAAGAATACATTTCTCGTCATCTATAACTGGTCCCAGAAACCTAAAAAAAGAAGTACATTATCAGTGCATAAAATAATGATAATAAAAATATAATAATATATAATATATAATATATAAATAATAATAATAAATTGACAGTTTTGGAAATATTGAATATAAATAAAAAGTAAATATAAATATATAATGAGATAAAATGTAATAAACAACAAAAGAAACATAACTGAGTTCACCATTGACACACATTACTTGTACATAAAATATCAATGTCCATGTGTTTCCTTTTAATGGTAAAATTCTTTAGTAAACAGCCAAAGATGCTCACTGTTCAATAAACACATTTCAGACACAGAAAAATCTTAAGAAAATGTAATCTGTTATTTCTTAAAAGTACATGTACATCAGATATTGTCTTTGCATTCAAAATGTATTTTAATTTCAGCTTTTTTCTTAAATATCAGTCTGTTAATTTTTAGCCAACACCAGTCAGCGTGTGCAGCTGTCAGATACATGACTATGAACTACAAAGGATACAGTACATATATATACAGTACAGAAGGCGAGGTGTTGGGTAAAAGGTGTCTTGGGAGATTTTTGCCATCGTCTCTAGAGTTTCTTTTGTTTTTGCAAATTGGAAAATAGAAAATTATACAAAACAACTTGATTAAAAAAAAATTAGGAAAAACAATGAAGAATACCATAATTTATGAGAGTTAAAGGGACACTTGTTAAACATTGTTTTAAGCTTTTTCAGTTTTGTCAGTCAATAAAATTTATTTTAGGATTTTACAATTTTAGATTTATTTTTATTCTTTGATCTTCACCTAAGTGACCTTAAAAACTTACAATAAGAAAACCTGTATATATTAAGCCCTGAGAGTTAGAGGTGATAACTAAAATCTGTATCGGTATACCATCCAAATCAGCATATGGAAAACTTTCTTCTTCTGTTCTAATAATCGGTGGTTCTAAGGACTTATTTGATTACTGTTTATGTACTTTGTGGCTTGTAAAACAAGTTATCAGGATTGGTTACTATTACTCTGACTATTTCAATTATTTACTGACTTTATGTAATGACAAGATGAAGACAAACGAACATTGAACACATTCAAGAGAGGTCAGACTAACCAGGTAAATAACAGTCAGGTAAAGCACTACTGTCAAGTTGATTAAATGAAAAACATTATAATTAGGGATGAGTGATTATAATCGACAAAGTTGAAATCGGCACGATTTTTAGGTTGATCGGGAATTTGATATGCATATTTTTAGGTGACAATTGAAGATAATCTATTATATCACGATTTTTGCGTTTGTCATTTTGTTGGAGAATAGTTTGTATAGACGGGTGAGCTGGGCGTGTGACATCTGCTTGTTTTTTTGTGTTTTTTTGTTTTATTTTTTTTTTTTTTTTTTTTTTTTTTTTTTTTTTATTATTTTTTTTTTTTTTTTTTTTTTTTTTTTTTTTGTTTTTAATAAATTATTTTTTTTTTTTTTTTTTTTTTTTTTTTTTTTTATTTTTTGTTTATTTTTTTTTTTTTTTTTTTTTTTTTTTTTTTTGTTTTTTTCTATTTTTTTTTTTTTTGTTATTTTTTTTATTTTTGTTTTTTTTTTTTAGGAGAGTTTTTATAACGACAAATTGAAATGGGCCCAAAATTTTTTAGGTTGATCGGAAATTTGATATGAAAATTTTTAGGTGAAAATTTAAAGATAATCTTTTTATATCACGCCTTTTTTGGGCGTTTGCATTTTGTTGGAGAATAGTTTGTATAGACGGGTGAGCTGGGCGTGTGACATCTGCTGTGATGGTTGGTTGTTTTGGGTGGAAAATCATGATCCGTTTTGCATAAAACCAGCTTTTCGTTAGTCAGCTTTCGATTTCATGAGCAGGAGTGTGCTGGGTCCTTTCCCAAAAGCGAGCAGGAAAGTTTTTCTTTATTCTACAGAAAAAAGCTTTTGTGTGAAATTATAAATAAGAGATTGAAAATTTCAGTTTTAGTTAGTTAGACGGACTTTTAAAAAGATGCAGCGCTTAAGGAGGGGGGGGGGTGCAAAGGGAGGAAGACGGCAGGCGGGTTTTGAAAGGAGGGTGTTATTGGGGCCCAATTGTGTGAACCTGCTTTGAAATGGCTTTTTTTTAATTTTTGGGGCCAGAACCCTGCACCTGAGGTAAAATTGTACCTTTTTTTTGTGCGCCCAGTTTTGTTAAAAGACCCCCTTGTATTATTGGAACAAAAATTTTTGGAAAGGGTGTATTTTTGGGTGAAAACCCACCTTTTCTTTGTAAAAAACTTTTAAATAGTTTTTTTTCCTTTGCACGCCGTTTTGTTCAAGAGATTGTACTTACTTTGGATACAGAAATTTCATGTAATGTGGTTTTTTTCTTTGGGTGCAAAAACCCCTTTTTTACCCCTTATATTTTTAAATAGCGTAGACGTGGGGGCCCCGTTTTTGAAAAAGGCCCTTGTATTTAAAATTTGGATACAAAAAAATTTTTGTAGAAATGTGGTATTTCATTGGTGCAAAACATTTTTTTATTTATAACTTTTAAATACTGTTTTTCACTTGGGCACCCCCAGTTTTTTTTCAAAGAGCCCCCATGTACATTAGGATAAAAATTTTTGTAAATTTTTCCCGTTTGTTTGCTCCCAAAAAACGAAATTTCTCACCGTGTGACTTTTGAATGTTTTATTCCCCTATAATCTCATTTTGGGCCCAGATAGCGCACTTAAAGTTTGTTTTTTGAAAACTTCAATTATAGATAGTGGGGTTGTAAATCCCTGGGAAAAAGGAAGAAACTGTTGATTTTGTTTAGGTTTCCACTACCGCTTCCCAGGTATTCGCTAGAAACAATTTGCTTCTATCTAGTTGTCTGTAGGAAATTGGGGGTTTTAAAGAAAGCGTGATTTGCTCTTTCAATAAGGTGAAAAAAACTTTCTCCCTTTTAAATTTTTATCTTTTAAAATGGAGCAAAATGAGGGGGTTAAAGGGCAAAGGGGGGGTGTAGGACATGGAGGTGAGGTAGAGAAAAGGTGCTCCTTCCGTGTGGCGACAAAAGCCAGGGATCATCGGTTGCGGGATACCCCTGTCATGGGGTCAGGGCCCGTAAAATTTGTGAAAACGTTCCAAATTGTTTTCGGGGTTTAAGGCAACCTGCATCCCCGTATTCCTTGTCCCCCCAGTCACGGCCCAAATGTGTATATTAGCACCCGTCCAACATGAAGCGAAGGCAGCCCCAAAGCAATGGTACCCCCCACTGTGGATAATCCTTTTTGAAGACCCTTTTTTGACAAAATGTGGTTGGGGTCAGAAGGCATTTCAAAAGTCAAAAGGAAAAAGGATGATTTTTTTTGCTTGACGCCAATTGTGATGCCATCGAGGAGGAGAAAGGGAAATGGTCAATCGGAAAAAAGGGCGGTCGGAACGGTTGCAGTGCTGTTGCTTTGGCCAGTCCGGTGGAAAGTAGGAGAGGAAATCACCCGTGTTGATGATGATGATGATGGGTTGTGGATCCAACTGGTCTTTTGCAGAATTTTTGCAAGTTTATATGGATGAGGAGAAAAGACGAGGGTATTTTCAGTTGGGTTTCGCCCCAAAAAGGGGGGGGGCGGTGCAAGGTGTGAGTTTTTCGCCCGAGATCAGGGAAAACCCTCTGATTATCCCTTGAAAAGGGCAGGACTCTCAAGTTGGGCTTTTGGAGAAGCCCCTTTATTCCCCAGGATGTATATGGCCTTTGCCCGTAAAGCTCAGTAGAGCGAAGAATTTTGGTGTTAAACACCACAACTGTTAGTACTGCGCAAATGCATGGATTTAATGGAGGGAAAAATTGGCCAAAAAGGCCAAACCCATCCCGGGTTTAACCACTGTACACCCCCTTTTTCCCCTTCCCCCCTTAGACCCCCAAAAGGGTTTCCCCGTGATGTTTCAGAAAAAGGGGAAGATCTTGAGTATGATCGGATCAGTCCCTTTTGTACCCTCACCCGAGTACACCCGACCCCAAAAGCCCTCCCACCTTTCTTTCCATCAGTTTTACCCGCACGCCCTACGGGCCGTCTGCAGAGCCTTTGTTACCCGGTTTGGGAGCAGAAAAACCCCTTTTAACCCAAAATCCCAAAACCAAAAAAACCCGAATTCGGTATTGGAAATTTTGGCCCCTTGGGGCTGTTGTTTGTTGGTGGAACGTGGGTTTTCCCCCGTAGGCCCCTTTTGCCCCAATACCAAATGTGAGCAGGCATTTCTTTCCGAAGGCGTCCTGCCCGGTAGCCAGGTCATTAAAATTTCAAGCAGTTTTGCATCTGTGTCTGGGAAATCCATTGACCACCGTACATGGACTAGAAAGACGGCCCAAAGGGCTATATTCTGTGACGCCATGGGTGAGGTGTGGTGTCTCTGGTGGAAGGTGGTTCAGGATTGGCGAGCTTTCAAAACCCAGAGGGGGTGAGGGTTTTTCCCCCCCCGGGCCTCGGGTGGATAGGTGCCCCTAGAAAAGGGTGTTGAAATTATCTGTTTGGGACCCTCAACCAGGTAGGACTGGGGAAGTCTTCGCAACGAACGGGTGGTGGGTGCCCAAGAAACTTGTGCGGCAATGGTGTGCGATAGGTCAAATCTCCGGGCCCCCAAGTTTGGTAGGTGGAGGACAACCCTTTCCCGGCACATGTCTGTACCTCGTGTTCAGAAATTTTTAAGCGTATGGGTCTGGATGCCTGTGAGGAAGGGTCGAGGGGAGTTGCATTCCCTGTTTCCCCCCGCTTGTCCGCTGGGTAGTTGAGATTAGCTCGGCCCCCCCTAAAACCCTTCATTTTTGCGTGGGAACCGTGGAACTCCCCCCTCACATGCTACAGCGATTTGGCAGCAAGAAAGCCATTAGCAGTACGAAGTGCCAAAAGGCCCGAAAGCGCGGTGGGACCTCGGGGGGTTTAGCCCCGAGGTGGGGAGGTGAAAAAGCTTGCCCTCCTTCAGTTTTGAAAAGCCACCAAAAATGGTAGTGCGGACTGCCCCTTTCGATGACCCTTGTGTGTTTAGTTTGGAACGATCGGGAACTTGAAAAAATAAGGCCCCGCGAGGAGGAGTTGAGGAAAAGATGTGGAACGGGCCTTTTTTCCGTCGAATCCCGAAGGGCCCCAAGTTTTTCATTTTTTGGTCTTCATTAAAAGGGGTTGGGGGCCCGGGCTAGTGCAAGGTGGAACCCCAGCTCTCAGGGTGATCATTGAGGAAGTGGGCTGTGTTGAAGGTGGGGGGAGAGAAGAGGAGAAGGATGAGGTATTTTGGACACCGAGTTACCCTGTCCCCGCTTGGAAAAAAGGTTGGCCGGTTTGAGGGGAGGAGGAAGATGAGGAAGATAGTTTGCTAGTGCCCGCCAGAGGTTGGAAATCAGGTCCCTTTCACATGGTGTTGGAGTCATTTTCCCAAATGATCCCCGCATTAAAGGCCCTCAAACTGAACAAAAATTATGGGTCGCCAAATCTCCCGACCCCGGGACAAAGCAAAAAACGATTTCCTTCCCCCCACCCCAAAAAAAAGAGAAAATGCAGAATTGGAGACCTGTGATTGATCAACTGGAACATCTGTTGCGTTGTTACTTTTTTCAAGTAGGGGGAACAATCAGGAACTGGGAAACAGAAAAGTTACAAATAGCTGAGGCAGCAGAGCGGCATTGGGGAAGCCCTAAATGGGTAACCCTTTGGATTTTTATTTACCCATCACCCAAGCATGTAATGCGGGCACAATAGACTAAAAGGGAGGCTTAAAATCTTTGGGGCACGACTTTTTTGGTTCAAACACCGTGTTTTTGGATAGTTCCCGGCCCAAAAGATTCTGGGTATCCCCAAAAGGGTGAAGGCCCGAGTCGCTCGCCCGTCAAAGGGTGTTGTTGCCAGAGCGGTATATCTGAGGAATGATAATATGGGGGTAACGGAAAAAAAAATATTAAATCAATAAAATCATGTTTATTTTTTTATTTTGTTGCACCCATACATTGATCCTTGGCTAATGAAAATAAAAAAATAAACATGATTTTATTGATTTAATTTTTTTTTTTTTCGTTACCCCCATATTATGATTCGTTTTATATACACATCGGGACCAACTTCTGTAGTGTTATAATTTGATTTCGGCCATGTACAGTTTTATTTCAGATTGCATTAGAAAAACCATAGGAGCGTCGCCGCTTTTCCCATTGGTCCAAATAACGGCGCCTCTTTTAACTTAGCCAATCACAGAGCGCGCTCAGAATTTCTTTTCCCCATAGAACTCTATGAAAATAGCTGGCTCTGATTGGCTAAGCTGGACGAGGCCCCCGCCGCTTCAACCAATCAGCTCGTTTCTGCATTTTTACTTTTATTTTGAACTGTCCCGCCTTTGAATATGATTGGTCAATTTTTTCTCCATAGGATATAATGGGACATTGTCGCTCCTATTCTGATTGGTCAATTTTTCCTCCCCTAGGTTATAATGGGACATTGTCCTTTCCCAATCTGATTGGCTGGTTTTTTGCCGACCAATGAGAATAGCTTAAAAACAATTTGAATTACTGTTTTTTCCCGGCGATTCTCTCTATTGCAATTCCCCATGTAGCGCCGGTCTCGGCGACAAAGCGTTGTTCGGTTTTTAACTGCTTTTTTGTAAAGAAGGGTTCGGCTCTTTATCTGATAAGTTTTACATTTAATAAAAATCCTTTTTTGATTAATACTTCATGCCGCATGGCGCTGAGCGCCGAGATTTCAGTGCGCCCATCTCTCCATAGACTATAATGGGAAAAAGTAGCTCGCGCTCGATTGGGTGGATAGCCAAGCACCCGCTAGCTCAGCCAATCAGCTCTTTTCTGTCTTTTTACTGTATTTTGAATTATCCCGCCGTGGATTCTGAATTTGGTCTAAACTTCTCCATAGACTAGAATGGGTTTTTGTTGCTCCTTTTTTGATTGGCTGAGCTAGCCAAGTCCCGTAGCTTAACCAATCAGCTCTTTTCAGCATTTTACTGTATTTTGAAACTATCCCGCGTGGATTCTGATTGGTCTAAACTTCCCCATGGGTTTTTAATTTGGTTCACTGTCGCTCCTATTTGATTGGCCGGTTTATGCCGACCAATCAGAAATAGCTTTCTGATTTTGAATTACTGTATTTCCCGGCAATTTCCAATATCCTAATTCTTGAATTAGAAATTGGAAAGTGATTTTTGTTTTATATATTTTTATTTTTTAGGTTTCAGCTCTTTTTCCTGAGAATGTTGAACGCCTTTATAAAGGCGATTTTTTTGATTCATACTCCGCACCGACATTCTGGAATGATTTCTCGCTGTTCCAGCCTGTCTCGCATCGGAACTGTTTTTGGTGCAGCCGCCCCGGCGCCTAAGTCCCGCAATGCGCCCATGTCCCCCGCACTGTGCCCAACCCCACACTGGCGAGGCGCAGGAACTTTTCCCTGCATTTATGAGTGCGCTACCTCCACGGCGAATCATAGGCGCAGCGCCGCACTGCGCCTCGGACCCGCACTGCGCCTAAAAAACACTGGCGAGGCGCGGCAAATTTTACATAGTATGTATGAGCGCGCCCCGGCCCCGACATAAATCAGGCACCGATTCCGCCAGAAACTGGCGGAAAGGTGCGCCCCGACCCGGCGGGATTCATACACGTGGCCCTATGTCTTTAAGCGTTATTTGTCCTTGTGGACCTGGATTCCAGGAGCCCTTATAATAGACCCCAAGTTCAAACGTTTGTAAATCACTTGGTTGGGCATTTTCTAAATTTAATACCAGGGGGCTACATCTTCCAGGAATGTTTTTACAGGACCATTTTTGGGTCCCCACCTTAGTGAGAATCATTCTGGTTCTAAGGGCTTTTCCATTTCTATCCTTACTTGTCATGGCTTTTTCGGGTTTGTATCCCCCATCTTCCCCCGTATTCCAGGCTGCATCTGACCAGGAAGAACAGTAGTCATACCCTGGCCTAGTGACACAAAGATAGTATTGGGGCTCGTTCCCTACTATCCCCCCCCCACGTCATTTTAGGTTCTCACCACATTTGATTACATCACAATAATCAAATGTCCAAGTATTCACAGGTTTAGTCAGATTTACCCAGAAAACAGTAGGTTCTGCTGGCCTCCTGTCCACCGTCAGAGCGAGTAATTTAAAAGGTTTTTGAACTTCATGATTCACTAGGATCTCGTCGGGCAGGGGGAGGCATGTTTTCCAGGTTTTTTTTCCCTTCCAATTTGCAGCTTTGGGGGGAGTCAGCAGGACTTGAAAAGGACCTTCAAATCTGGGTCAAAAACATTTTTTTCCCTTGATGGGCTTTTTAAACTTTTCCCTTATCTCCTGGTGCAAAGCTTTTGTCCACTTCACCCTGAGGTTTTGGGAAAGGGGAACCCAAAAAACAAAAATTAAAAAAATTTGGGGTTAGTCAGTTTTTTTAGCAAGTTCTAAAACAAATTTTCCCATTTTAAATCATGGGGTTTTCTGATGCCCCTTTTTTTTTGATCTCCCCTATTTTGGGGGGGTGCCCCAAAAAGGATTTCATAGGGGGTTTTCCCCTTTTTCGGGCCTTGGGGGTATGTTCTGAAAAAAGGGCAAGGGCCCCAGAAATTTCTGGCCTTTTCTAATGGTTTTTTTCCTAAACTCATTTTAGCATTTTTGTTTTTCAGTTTTCCCATTCATCCTCTCCCCCTTTTCCCCTGAGTCGGGGGGTGATAGGGGTTTTAAATTTCCACCCGGCTCCTAACTTTTCCCAAAAATTCTGAGTAAATTCGTGGCTGTAAATGCGGGCCCCTGATCATTTTCCAAAAACTTGGGGAAATTCCCAAAAATCTACAGAAAAAACCCCCCGTAAAACAATTTTTACGTGACTCTAGTTTGTCATTTTTGGTAAAGGGGTAGCCTTGGGCCGCCTGAAACATTCTACTACCATAGAAAAAATTTTAAAAATTTGCCTGACTTGGGAAGTTGTAATGTCCCCTTTGTACCCCGGGGGAAAGGGAAAGCCCGGGCTTGGCCAGGGGTTGTTTGGCTTCTTCTCTTTTTTTGGGCCTTTTTGGGTTTTGAAATTTTTGACAACTCGGGTTGTAGGCTGGGGTTTTGTTGTTGATATTCCCAGGTGCATAGTAAAAATTTCTTGAAGGGGGCTAGAGCCTGTTTTTTTTCCTCTGTGGGGTGATCCCCCCCCAGGGTCCCCAGGTTGAAAACAGCGGGGTACTTTCCCTTTTTGGGAGGCAAATGAGTCCACCCCTTTTTCCCAGATTACATTTCCTTTGGCCCCTTGATCCTTCCTTTCTTTCCTTTTTTCCTTGGTCTGTAAAACTTGTACTCCCCCTAAATTTTGTCTTGAGGGCGGTTTTCCCCGGGCCCCAAATTTGTCCTGGATCTTCGGGGTCTCTGCTTTTCGTTCACCCTTTTTTTGAATGCTTTTTTGGGGGTCTCGTGGTCACCATGAAAAGGCATTGCTTTGGGGTTTTCCTCCCAACCTGCCTGACAAAAAATTCCCCCCCCAAGGCAGCCTTTTTGGGGCTGCTTGATTCCCAAAGGATTTCCTCGGGTTTGTCCTTAGAGTTCACTTTTCCATGTTTTCCTTGACCTTGATAATTGCAATTTTGTAGGCTTCAGGATGGATTCCAAAAACTCTAAATTTCTTCCGCTGCTCCCAGGTTTCCTTTGCAAAAAGTGATGAACCTATATTTTTCCCAAAGGACCCCAAAGTCGGGGCTTTGCCGTGGGCATTTTTGAGTCTGCCCCTTGATTTTGGGGTCTTAATCCAGTTTCCATGTCCAGGCCATCTTAAGGCTCTGCTTTTTGGGGCCCGAAAAGTGGGCAGGAATTTGGATTCAGCCATCGGTTTCCCGTTTGGGAGGTGACGGGCATACCGTGGGGAAAACTTCCCGACTGGTCAAAAAGTCTGGACCCCACCCGTCCATGTTAAAGGGTTCTGCATCTTGGAGTTCAGTCTCTTTCACTTTCAGGGTGAAAAAAATTTTGGGGGGGGAAAAAAGCTGCCAGGCGAGTCGGGGGGGAAAGTGTTTCGGGGTTATTAAATTTCACCCTTCGTCTTTCTCCCCCTTGGAATGTGGCAGGGGGGCCCCGGGGTTTTGTGTGACTTTTTGGAACGTTTTTTAGAAGGAAAACATAAAGGGAACACTAAAGTCTCGGGTTGTTTTTGCTTTTGGAATATGTCTAGGCTGTGTTTGAGTCAATCCCGCATCAAGTTTCATAAATTGGGCTTGGTTTATTGACGTCATGCCCAAAAAATCAGGTTGAAAGCCTGTTAGCAGGGTTGGGCCAATGTACCGTTTTTAGACTGTTGGGAATTTCTGGCGACGGGGTTTCTAGGCGGCAAGAGAAATTATCCTGGGGTCTTTGCTTTCTGCCATGTTTTTTTTAAACAAAAAGGCTCCTCCCCAGCATGTCCATCATTTTTCTGAAATAAAGAGGGGGAAAAGGGTTTTGACTATAGCCCGGAAGGCCTAAAGGGGGGGCCTTTTAAAAAATTGCTTCCTTCAACATGTGGAAAGAGTCCTCTTGGGGTTTGGTAGATTTTCTGGATTTTCCGCACCCATAGAACCCTGGTCCAGTCTTCGGGGCCCATCATAAAAGGGCCCGGCAAAAGTCTGGAAGCATCGGGTACCCAAATTGTCTGCAATAAGTAATAAAAACCCAAGGAACGACTGGGGGCTGTGAGATAGTTTCGGGGTATGTCTTTTCTCATGGGCCCCAAATTTCCCATTTTTGTGAGATGTTTGGCTTTTTTTTAGAAAAACAGTGTCCTTGGAAAAAATAACCGAGGTTGGCCCCCTGAAACCCTTTTCCTGGACACTCTGCCCGTCTATGCATTTAGGTGAAGTAATAAGGAGAATGACAAAAATTTTCCCAAAATTTGCCAAAGTCTGATTCCCCAAGGGAAGGTCATTAATACTGTATTAACAGTGCCCCCGGGTTTTGGGAGTACCCAAGGTTCCAACAAGTCCCTTTAGGGCTTTTTTGAATTTGGTTTTGGTGTAATGAGCCCTTGGGGGGGGGGGAGGGGTACGTTTCCCGGAGGTTTTTCTTCCTTGGGAAAATTTTAAAAGGGAAAAAAATTTTTACGTCAGGGTTTTAAAGGCCCCACTGGGAAAAAGGCAAATTAACCAAATCCCAAAAGGTGAAGAAACTTAGAAGGGGTGGTACAAAGAAAGAAATATTTGGTTTTGGGACCACGGGAGTCTCCAATATTTGCAGTATTGGGAAACTCTGAGGGGCTTCCCTTTTTGACCCGGAAAAAAATTGGGGGTGTTACCAAAGGGGGAAAAAACAAGGGGTTTTAGAAAAACCCTTTTTTTCTTAGGGTTTTTAATTTGAGCTTCCAATGCTTTTTCCTTACTGCCTTAGAGGATATTGAGGGTACTCGTGGGAGAGGAACATAGCCCTTTATTTAAGACCTTTACTGGCGCCACTGGGGGGGTTCCCACAACCCTCGCTGGACCCCTGGACCCAAAGGGCCCTTTAGGTATCTGGGGTTCAAACTGGGGGGGAACACCATAGAGAAAGGGTCTTGCTTTATTAAATTGGGATTTCAGAATGGGCAAAAGGGTTTTTATTTAAAAAGACATCCATTTTTGCCTTCCTCACAATCAAAGGGGTTTTGTTTGTCCAGGTGATTCCTTTTTTTCCCAAACCTTTTTGTTAGCCTTCCCTGGGCCCCCGAGGGAAGTCGCTCCCCCGAAAGGGTTTACTGGGCATTTTTTCAGACACAGGGGGCTTTCGGGAACATCGGGAAAGGGGGCCCCGTGGGAAAGGGCACAGTTTAGGGGTGCCTTTGAGTTGGTTCCTTTATTTTCCCAAAACAGGTTTAAAAAAAATCAAATGCAAGGGGACTTCAGGAGGGAAGTCTTTTCCTGGGGATGACAGATGTGGCCTCCCCCGGGGTCCACTAAGAATTCAACCCGGAATACTTTTTAACTTTCAGGATCACTTTCCCCAAGGGGGTTTTTGGGAGAGTGGGGGTGGCTGGTAGGAGGGGGCAAAGGTTTTGGCCCTTGACTTCATTGTCTTGGCAGTTGTGCAGTTTTTTTCTGTCCATCATTCCCGGTATGCGTTTTTTAGGGAATTTTTCCCTTTAGGCATAGGGGGGAGATCTACAGCTTCTCCTCACATGTCCAAATGTCCACATTTTTCCCGCAGGTAAGGGTTTGGCCCCGGGCGTCCCGTTCGGGGGCCGTTTTAGGGTGCTGGGGTCCTGTAAGTTAGTAGGGTTGTTGAAAAAGTCAGTGGGTCGCGGGGGGTCATAGGGAAAGGTGGGGTTTTGGGGAAAAGGTTTATAAACTTTATTTTGTTTTATTGGGGTTTTTCATCATTGGTAACCACAATCAACACCCCTTTTTTGGTTTGGGGGCCCCCCTGAACTTGGGGGTCTTATCATTACTTTCCTTTTTCTTTTTCCCCTCTTTCTTCTCCTTGACCAGTGGGTTTTTTGGGAAACCTTTTTTCAAAAAATAACAGCTTTCCTTCCGTGATAGAGTCACGTTTCAGGGTGAAAGTTAATTTTTGTCCCTTTTAAATGTTTTTGTAACCCCTCCTTTAAAAGCCGGGGCGTAAAAGGGGATGGGGCTTATTTTTGAGCTGAGAATCCCAGATCTTCAAATTGTTTTGTGATTTTTAGCTGCATAATTTTTCCCCCCCCGGAAAAATTTTTTTATCCTTTTTTCCCCTTTCGGAACATCTTGCATTTTACACAGCTTGGTCTTTTTAGCAAATCCCTTTCCCATCTCTTCAATTGTTTTAATAAGGTCACGGGGCCCGAGCCCCCTGAATCCGTGGAGTTTTAGTCTAGCAATCCCGATGTGCCCCTTTTATAGGGAGTTCTATTTTGGGCCTTTAAATTTTTAAAATATGGCCCAAAATTTGATCCTCCCGGTTGCTGCTTTTGGGCTTCTGTTTTTTCACCATCTTTATTAAAAGGCATAGGGTGCTTTTTTGGATCTTGGGCTGATTCACTAGAAATTTTAAACCTGGTTTTTGGGGGAAAAATTGAATACCTGAGGGTTTTACCCGGGTTTTTGGAGGCTTGCTGCAGGCCATAATGGGCTGTGAAAAAAAATTTGGGTTATTTCTAGAACTTGATTTACAAAATTCAAAGGAAACAACTTTAAGGGATTGTGGCTGGAAAATAGGTTGGGTGTAGGGGGGGAATGGTATCGGGGGTATTGGCCTTTCCCCCTGTGTATATGGTCTCTTCCGCATTTAGCGGCATTGGGGAAACCTTTTCATGATTTTGATTTCACTAATTTTTGTAGGGTTTGTGTTTAATTTTATTGTTGTTCTATGCCCCCATTCTTCCCAAAAAATCACTCATAGGGGACCCAAAGATTTCCCCCAAGAAATTAGTGGCCCGAGCTTTTTTGATCCTTTTGGGATGCGTTCTCTTTCTCCGTTTTGGGTTCATATTCTAAGGCTTCCATATGGCTAACCTGAGCAAGCGGCGACTGTCTTCCGGGTGGTTTCTGTCATAAATTGGGCCTACAGCATAATTTAGGAATTTTGAAACAGGGAAGGCGACCCGGGCCGGGTTACCCGCTATTTCCCCTACTTCCCCTCGGTTGCCTTTTGGGGTACTAAGGTTTTTGCCCGCTGCTTTTATTTTGGGGGCCTTCCCCCTTCTAAAAAATCCGGGGGCTAATCCCGACCTATGTCCCCGTCTGAGATAGCAGCATTTACCCTGGCCCCCACATTAAACTACCAAGATCCCCCCATAACCCAAACTGGGGAAATGATCTGTCCCCCCGACTTTTAGCGTACCCTTTTCTGAAAAAAAACCCCCCCCCTTTTTTCTGTATAGTAGGGTTTTCCCCACCTCGGAAAAGGGGGGGTCAAAGGACCGGAAAATTGGGGGGGCCCGGGCCTTCGAGCCGGGGGTAGTGTGACAAACGGGAGTGTTTGGGGCGGGACATTTTTAATAAACGATAAAGAAATTCCGGGGGGCTGGGCCCTCATGGGCGTGTCAGCCGGTTTGGGGTTCCTGGTGTGTACACCCGGGGGAAAAATGAGGGCAAAAATGGAGGAGGAGGTGTCTTAGGGCCCCCTCTGGGCTGTGGGCCCAGCGGGGTTGGGCCTGTGTAAAAAGATCCGGGAAATCGTTTATTACCCCTACAGGGGGGGTTTTCCCGGGCCCCGTGGGTATCCCAAATGGCGCCAGGAAGTTCCGGTTGGCATAAAAAAGGGCCCGCCAAGGGGCTCACCAAGATGGCCCCAGAGGTACACCAAGATGGCCCCAGAGGTACACCAAGATGGCCGCAAGGGTACACCCAAGATGGCCGCCAGGGGGAAACACCAAGATGGCCCAAGGGGGGTGGCCCAAAAGAGGGCCGCCAGAGGGTGGACCAAGATGGCCCCCAGAGGAAGTTCTGGTTGCCCCGCTTCTGTCCGCACCCAAAGATGGCATCGCAACGGAAGCAGGGCAGGACATGCGTGGATGAGGGTGTGGTGCCCCACCTGACTTATTTTTCACCGGAGGTCCGGGTTCTGCAACCCCAGTGGTGCAGGTCCCCCTTTCCGGTCCATTCCACGCCATCATGGGGCGTGGCGCATCAACTTTTTAGTGAATTTGATTTTGGCACATCAGTTTTTACATAACCAAACAGCATTTCAGCTTTTTCATCCCCTCCCTTTTCCCAAAATTTCTGCATTTTTTCATTTTGCAAAGCCCTCGGCTCTGAAATGAGCCTTTTGCACTTCAAATAACCCCTTACTTCCAGCAGGCCCTTTGTGTTAAGTTATTTTTCCCCGCATAGGCTGCAATCTCCGTCTACGGCAATCCAGCAATTTGTCAAGCGACTCCTTTTTCACATACTTCTTCCCTTTTCTCACCTTTAACCAGTTTTTTACTGCCGTTTGTGCCCTGTGGGGGTGTTTTTCATTTAAATAGCCACAACATAATTACAAATCGAGATACAACACCCGTGCAGCTGCTCCTAAGTGTTTGACTCACATTATCACCCAAGATCCACCTTCCTCCGGGTTTCAGGGTCTTGTCGTTTGGGTCCCCAACCCCCAAAATCAGACACGTGTACCCCTACCACTCCGTAATAGAGTAATTTTCTACCAAATCCCAGTGAACTTATGGGGGCCCAAGGGGCCAGTGGACACCTGCCCGTTCCTTTCTGGGGCTACAAACGTAATAAGGCTGTGCACATCTAAAAAATATCGAAAAACGCAAGCATAGGTCACACAAAGGCAATAGAAACATCTAACACAAATATCGTGGGACACAAAGACTAAGAAAACCTCAAGGTATATAGGAATTTTGGAAATGATTACGCAAAAAATATGAAAACCTGGGACTCTTAGTTTAAGTATTTATAAAATTGATTTAAACTCACCTCCCAAACGTCAGGGGACCCCCGGCAGGTCATCCCCCACACTAAACATGTTCCTCACTAGGCGTCAATCCAACTGCAAATTTAGGGGAATTTGGGAGGAACTAGCTTGGATTTTCCTGCACTGGGTTTAAAAAAGGGGAGCGAGGCGCAAGCCCAAAAAGATTGCCAATCTCAATGGACTACAAAAAGTAAAAAGGGGTGTGCACATCTAAAATATACTCTGAAAAAACCAAGCATAGGGGCACACGAAGTGGCACACTAAAACTAATTAAAAAACCCCAAGGCATAAAGGAATATTTGGGAAAAGCATTTCTGCTAAGGAAAATATTTAAAAACCGGGACTCTTAGTTTACAGTATTTTACCAAAGATTGTATTAAGCCCCTCCCAAAAAGTAAAGGGGGTCCCCGAGCAGGTCAGTCCCTACACTAAACATGTTACCTCACTAGGCGTCAACCAGATGCAACTTCAGGGAATGGTAGGAACAGCAATTGGATTATCCTGCACTGGTTTTAAAAAAGGCAGCTGAGTGCAGCAAGCCCAAAGAATTTCCAACCAAATGGGCACAAAACGTAATAAGGCTGTGCAATCTAAAATATACCTGAAAAAAGCAACTAAGTGCACACGAAAGGGAATTAAAAAATCTAACACAAATATCAGTGGCACACTAAAGATAAGTAAACCCAAGGTATATAGGAATATTTTGGGAAAACATTATGCTAAGGAAAATATAAAAAACCGGGGCTCTTTTTTCAATTTGATCAAAGATTGTATTTTAAACTCACCTCCCCAAAAAATCAAGGGGACCCCCGAGCAGGCAGTCCCTACAAAAAACATGTTACCTTTACTAGGCGTCAATCCAGACTGCAACTTTAGGGGAAAGGGAGGAAATAGCAATTGGATTATCCCCACTGGTTTAAAAAAGGGAGCGATCAGCAAGCCCAAAGAGATTGCCCAAAACTCAAAAGGGCTACAAAACGTATAAGGCTAAAAATACCTGAAAAAGCAAGCTAGGTACACTGAAAGGCAATAGCAAAACTAACACAAATTCAGTACACACTAAAACTAAGTAAAACCTCAAGGAAAAAAGGAATATTGGAAATGCATTACGTAAGGGAAAAAGAAAAACCGGGGCCTTGTTTAAGTATTTGATCAAAGATTATTAAGCCACCTCCCAAAAATCAAGGGGTTTCCCAGACAGGTGAGTCCCCACTAAAATGTTACCTCAAATAGGGGGCAATCCAGACTGCAATTTAGGGGAAAGGTAGGAACTACAATTGGATTTTCCCGCATGGTTTTAAAAAAAGCAGCTGAGTGCCAAGCCCTGAATTTCCAATTTAAATGGACTAAAAAACGTAATTAGGGTGTGCACATCTAAAAAAACTCTGAAAAAAGCAAGCATAGGTCCACTGAAAGGCAAAGATACATCTAACACAAATATCAGTGGGCCCCTAAAAGACTAAGTAAAACCTCAAGGTATATAGGGTATTGGAAATGCATTACTGCTAAGGAAAAAATGAAAAACCTGGGATCTTAGTTTTCAGTATTTGTCAAAGATTGATTAGCTCAATAATTTTAGATGTGCACAGCCTTTTTTACGTTTTTAGTCCTTGAATTGCAATCTCATTGGGTTGCGCATCAGCTGCCCTTTTAAACCCGTGCAGGGAAAACCAATTTTATTCCTCCATTCCCTGAAGTTGCAGGCTGATGACGCCCAGTGGTAAAATGTTTTGTGTAGGATCCCGCTCTGGGATCCCCTTTAGTTTGGGAGTGAGCTTTTACAATCTTTGATAAATACTGAAACTAAGAGTCCCAGGTTTTTTATATTTTCCTTAGAGTAATGCATTTTCCCAATATTTCCCATATACCTTGAGGTTTTTCTTTGTCTTTAGTGTGCCACTGATATTTGTGTTTTTAGTATGCTATTTCTTTTAGGTGACCCATGCTTCGTTTTTTTAGAGTAATTTTAGATGTGCACAGCCTTATTTCGTTTTGTAGTCCCTTTGAGATTGGCAATTCATGGGTTGCTGCCTCGCGCCTCTTTTAAAACATGCAGGTAATCCAAATTTTAGTTCCTACCATTCCCCAAAGTTGCAGTCTGGATTACGCCTAGTGAGGGAACATTTTAGTGTAGGATGCCTGCTCGGATCCCCTTGAAAAATTTTGGGGGGTGAGCTTAATACAATCTTTTATCAAAAACTGAAATAAGGTACCCGGGTTTTTTAAATTTTCCTTTTTTGCAGTAATGAATTTCCATATTCCTATTACCTTGAGGTTTTTCTTAGTCTTTAGTGTGCCACTGATATTTGGTTAGATTTGCATTGCCTTTCATGTACCTATGCTTGCGTTTTTTTTAGGTAAATTTTAGTTTCACACCTTATTACGTTTTGTATCCATTTTAATTTACAATCTCATTGGGTTGCTTGACTCAGCTGCCTCTTTTAAAACCCGTGCAGGATAATCCAAATTTCTGTTCCTTTCCATTCCCTGAAGCATCTGGATTGACGAGGAGGGAAAATGTTTATGTGGGGCTCACCCGCTCGGGGTCCCCTTGACGTTTGGGAGGTGAGCTTAAAACAATCTTTTTACAAAAATGTAAACAAGATCCCCGGTTTTTTAATTTTTCCTTGCATAAAAGCATTTCCCAAAATTCCTATAAACCTTGAGGTTTATTTGTCTTTTGGTCCACTGATATTTGTGTTAGATGTAGCTATTGCCTTTCAGTGTGACCTATGCTTTGTTTTTCAGAGTATATTTTTTGATGTGCACAGCCTTATTACGTTTTTTAGGGGCCATTTGGATTGACAATCTCATTGGGTTGCTGCACTCAGCTGCCTTTTTAAACCTGCGGATAATCCAATTGCTAGTTCCTCCATTTTCCCCCAAATTCAGTCTGGATTGACGCCTAGTGAGGTAACAGTTTATGAGGGGCCGGTTGCTCTGGACCCCCCTTTAGTTTTAGGAGGGGAGGTTAATACAATCTTTATCAATACTGTAAATAAGAGCCCAGGTTTTCCATTTTTCCTTGCAGTAATGCATTTTCCCAATATTCCTATATACCCTTTAGGTTTACTTAGTCTTTTGTGTCCACTAATTTGTGTTAGTGTATGCTATTGCCTTTTAGTGTGACCCATGCTTTCGTTTTTTAGAGTATATTTTAGTGTGCACGCCCTTTTTACTTTTTTAGTCCATTTGAATTGGAACTCATTGGGTTCTCATCACTCCTCTTTTTTTAAACCGTGCAGGATAATCCAAATTTCTGTTCCTACCAAATTTCCCCGAGTTGCAGTCGGGGTTTACCCTATGAGGTAACATGTTTTGTGTAGGGAGACCGCTCTGGGATCCCCCTTTACGTTTTGGGGGGACTTAATCAATCTTTTATCAAATCGTAACTAAAGTCCGGTTTTTCATTTTTTTTCCTTAGCAGTAATGCATTTCCAATATTCCTATATACCTTGAGGTTTTACTTAGTCTTTAGTGTGCCACTGATATTTGTGTTAGATCCTTTCTCGGACTGACAGCCTATGTCCCAGTAATATTTCACGGCACTGAACACAATACTTTTTAACTAAACAGACAACTTCCCCTTTTTATCTCAATGTACTCGGGCTGTCTTTAATTCCTCTTTCTAATTCTGTCAATCGTATGCAGTAACAGTGTCCGACTGAGCCGTACGTGGTAATGAGAGAATTCTCACAGTGCTGCGGTTCGAGACCACCGGAGGAGATACACAAATGTCCATACCACTCAGACCTTTAACTCACTGCCCCATCTAACAACCAGATTACTAACTGTCACTTCCCGATTCACAGGCAAGTAAACGCATACAGAATATGGGTAGACTTACCGTTATTCAGTGAGGTTGCGAAAGCCTCATCGGGAAGGGACAGGAGTTTGTCCTGCAGTCTGTGCGGGTCAGCAGGCTTATGGTCCTCCTCTCGATGACCCCCCGTAAACGTTGGCCTTCAGATTGTCGGGCCGTGAAACGACAATTCACGGGTCAGTCAGTCACTCCCAATTAGGTGGCATGTGTGCACAGCGCCAAGAATGACACAGATACAAAGTTCCGTTTCAAACCCAGCTCATGCTCTCACCCTGGTCCAACCAGCACTCCCGGGGTTTATTCAGTGCACAAGTATTTAAACAGGAAAGGAAAAGGGGCATGGTTAAAGCGTGGTTATCATTGGAACAAATCAGACATCTTCTGCCCGTCCACTTCTGGGTTTTGGGTTTAGGTTTTGCCACAGTACAGACGTCATCTCGGGTGGTTTCCAGTAAGTCATCTGGTTTCCTGTAAGTTATCTGATTTCCAGTAAATATCTGGGTGCGGTACACAGGATGTCGGCGCCATCTTAGTTTGCATAGTTACTCATAGCTAGCAGTTCAGTAGCAAGGAAAAATTAGAATTTGAAGCATGTAAAAGTATAAAAGTATAAAAGCATAAAAAAGGATACAACATCCCTTGTGGATAGGATCCCACTTAAAGGTCTTTCACATAGGAAAGTCAGATCCTTACTATCCCTAAAATAACCCTGTGTATTGTGGGGTGGGGATTGTTATGTCATCATACATAATCATTATTTTCATATCGATATCGGGTCCTGCCATCAGTGGATCCATTTCCGTGTGGTTTACAAATATTCCCTTTGTTCCTGCTTCTATGGTTTTAGTCATCATTCTTCTTATACAGGGGATAACGCAAACTGAGAATATCATCAGTACCAGGAGAACACATCCTATAGCAATCCCTATTTGGGTCAATATTTCTCTCCATCCACGGGTCCATGAGGTGAACCAATCACCCCAAGAGTTGGTTATCCCAGAGTGTTTCTTAAGTTCCACTGATAGGTCGACAATTTGAGAGATGGCTAATGTGGCTTTTTCCATTGAAAAACCCGTGTTATCAGGATATATTTTACAGCAATTCTTCTCCTATCATGGCACAGACATCTCCCTTTTCTGCTAGTATCATGTCAACTGCCAATCGGTTCTGCAGGGTCATTCTGGTGTTTGGGCCTAACTCTTCAACAATCCCAAGGAAAGCATCTCTATTATGGTTTACAAACCTTTGTTGGTTGTAGTACAGGTAATTAATCCAATCTACAATCTTATTTATAGTGGGCCAGAGAAAAATCGATTCCCAACCTGCAAGTACTTGATCTCTGGCTTTAAATTCATCTGGGACCCCCCTTGGGACTCCTATGGCATCTATATAAACTGCAGAATCAATACTTCCCGCGGGTCGTTTACTTCTCCTACTTCTGCGTAGAGTCCTGACATTTTCCTCATCAACCCGGGGCTCCCAAGGGAGTATTCTAAAGGGCATTAGCAACTTTATTAGGGTATATTGTCCTGTCCAACTGCGGGGTAATTTCCCTCATATTTTATCATCCCCACACAACCAATAGATATCGTATAAACTCTTGGTGTGGTTTTGCAAAAGAGCTTCATTTTATTTAACAAACTCACCAGATATTGTGTTTAAACTACTCTTTATTACATCCATCCTTAACGAGTTCATCAGACATTTTCCACACTGCTTGCTGCAAGAGAACGAGGCCTTCAGAAATTCCTCTTTGTATGATACAGAGAGAGTACAAGGACAATTGATATGTCTAGTTATACTACGCAGATGCAAATCCTGTTCTGCGGTTTCAATTATAATCTGCCTTAGCAACAGCCAATTAGCCAATCATATTGTCGGGGCCGTGAAACGACAATTCACAGGTCAGTCAGTCACTCCAAATTAGGTGGCATGTGTGCACAGCGCCAAGAATGACACAAAGTCCCTTTTAAAACCCAGCTCATGCTCTCACCCTGGTCCAACCAGCACTACCGGGGTTTATTCAGTGCACAAGTATTTAAACAGGAAAGGAAAAGGGGCATGGTTAAAGCGTGGTTATCATTGGAACAAATCAGACATCTTCTGCTGTCCACTTCTGATTGGTTTAGGTTTGCCACAGTACAGACGTCATCTCGGGTGGTTTCCAGTAAGTCATCTGGTTTCCTGTAAGTTATCTGATTTCCTGTAAATATTGTCGTCATCTGGGTGCGGTACACAGGATGTCGGCGCCATCTTTTCTTGCATAGTTACTTATAGCTAGCCAGTTCAGTAGCAAGGAAAAATTAGAATTTGACGCATATAAGAGTATAAAATCATAAAAAAGGATACAACACTCATATATTTTTATATATATATATATTATATATATATATATATTTTATATATATATTAATATATATATATATATATAATATATAGTAATATATTAAAATATTTTTAACATATTATATATATATATATAATGTGTGTATATAAAATATATGTATATATATATATTATATATATTTATATATATAAAAAATATATATTAATCAGACTAAACAATATTACGATAGAAATAATCATAGTAAATCTTAAAGTACCAAAAGAGGGTGGGATGTGGCTTCAGGGAGTTTTAAAAAAACCTCATTTATTACCAACAAACCTTGTTTTGGTGTGAATTTCTTAACCCTTCAGTAGACCAGCTTTTTTTTCCCAATTTGGACAGGGACAACTAATTGGATAGGAGTAGAAGAAAAAAGATAATTTTAGACCTCACCTGACATTACCAAGTCACTAAGCAAGAGAATAATCAGTAGAATAGTAAGGGCAATCACAGAAAGAGCAAGGAAAAGGTAAGATTTAGCTATTGGCAGAAACAAACCAGTAGAGCAGGCAAGGATGAGTGGCAAATTAATCCTTCTATAGGGAACCAGAGGAAACAGGTGAAAGGTAGAAGGAACACAAGATTAGATTGGAATACAAGACTGTCAATCAGCAAGGAACCAGGTCAACCAGTGAAGTGCTGGAAGATTGCTGACCATAGGCTTCGGTCAGGAATCAATAAATTACACAGAGGGGAAAGAACAATTACAAACTGAAATACAAGAAAAGCAAGAGGACAGAAACCACGTGATAGGTTGCAAGGGCCGTGGCCAGCGACCAGAGATCAAAGCTGGGGGTCTGTCGGGCACGATCATGACAATGTCTTTGTCTTTTCTTCTTGGATGGCCGGCATACCTTTAGGCGTAGGGCAGCACCCCTGACATTGAGGTTTATTTCAGTGCCCACCTCTCTTTTTTTCCTTATTGTGGTCCGTGCTTCTTATGTCCTCAGAACTCCATCATTTATCTGAAGGGACAATTCTCTTCTAACCCTGCTTGGTCTTGGATGATCTCTAGAGTTGTTTGAGTAAACTCCTGTATTGCTTCTCCTGATTCTGACCTTAGCTATTCCACTGCCATAGCACGTGCTTGACAAAGGGGGTGTGTTGGCCCTCGAAACGTCGTGAGACATAGCAACAACAGAGAGGGTAGGTGTTGTAGACGCTCTGAGAAGAGGACTTCGGTCTGATTTATGCATGTGTATGCAATCTGGAGAAAGCCGGGAAATAAAGCAGCTACCAAGGACTCAGGTGATCTTTTGACATAAGAAATGTTTCATCTGTACAATATAGTCACTTTATGGCTTTTAATGAAGGTATTAATAAAAAGAAATTTTATACAGGTTCATGACTAGAACTGTGTATTTAGCTATACCGAAGCATCAAATTGTAGATTAACCATATAGCAGGTGGGGACCTGCAGCTACGGTAGTCATCTGTAACTAAAAGAAGTATATAAATACATTTTGAATGTTGCACCTGCTCTACCATGGTGTCCTTTTGCAGGGTTTTGGCAGTGTCAGATCCTGATGCTATCAATCCCAGGCTCCACTTTGAGGTCACTGTTCGCTTTGTTATATACTGGGGGGATGAGTGCCTTTTATAGTGTTTTTTCACCAGTGGTTTAATGGTGTTGCAGAGATACTCCCATTATTTGAACTTTTCCTAGGCTTAGAAGCCTTTATATTTCTTGTGTATATTACTTGGTGATATTTCATCTAAGGCGCACCTGCTGCATGCATTTGTGCGATTCATACTGCGTTTGAGTATGGCGGTGTGTTTTCCATTGTGCAGGTTGTTGTCCTTTGCCACATGCGCAGTTTGTCGGAGTCCTTTTGGCAGTCGAGTGGCGGCATGTGCACAGTCCATCTACAGAGACGCCGAAGAGTTGTATGGTGTGTCCGTCCCCTCCAGGTAGTAAGCATGTATTTGTTTATATTTTCATCAAGCCCTAATCATGTCACATGTGTATTTGTCATTAATTTGTATTAATCATTTCACATGTGTATTTGTCACATTAATTCTAATTTAAGATGGTTTTTTCTATCTTTTCATATGGATTTCAGTTTACTACAGACACTGTGATTTATTTTTTACATATATGATGAAATGTCACTATTGATCACTGTTGATTATACATTTATATTTATGGAATCATGTAATTCACATTATTTAATGTGTATTATGCTGTGATTGATTATCACTGTTTCACTATATATATACCACTAGGTGGCCCTGTGTGTTAAGCTTGAAAAAAGCCCTGTTTAGGGCTGAAAAGTCACTGTTGTTGGGTCAATAAAATCACATTTTTTGAAGTGCTGCCTTCTTTCATTTTTTTATACATTTTTTGACCTTGATCCTGATCTGAGGGGCGTGCACTCATTCTCTTTACAATTTTCTCATAATTTTTGCTGCTAAAATACCATTTGTTTCATGTTTGCAGAGTCTGAGGATAGTCACACACAGGTGGTGAGTGGAAACATTTTCCTATGGTTGTGCTACTTAAAGCAGCAAAGAAACATAAGAATTACTAAATGGTATATTGATTGGTATGTTTGATGGTTAACGTTATGGAACAAAAAGATAAAGGCTCAAATGAATTGGAATATTGATTTTATTGATATTAATTGAAAAACATGTATTAGTTTTGGGTATGCATTAGGGTATGTCCTATGACTACTGTACAGCTTCTAACTTGTTTAATATATGTGAACACAATTTAAATTTTTGATTCTGTGTCTAAAAGTATGTCCCTCTTCTCTACTTATTATGTCCTCAACTTAAATGATGTCTAATTACATGAAGCAGATAGCAAAAATTGGGCTGATGACTATATACTTTTTTACATAACCTCACGAAAGGATGTAATATTATAGATAGTTTACCAGATCTCAGACTTATGAACTGCTTCATGAACATAATCCAGTAGAATATGGAGACCACAAAGAGGTGGGAGCTACAGGTGGAGAAGACTTTCCGTCTACCAGTATTGGATGGAATCCTTAAGATTGCTAATACAATATAAGTATAAGACGCTACGATGATGATGGTTGGGATAAAGATAGTTGGAATGCCTATCACATACATATGTAAGTGTTTGGTAAAGGTGTCTGAACAGGCAAGTTTTAGTAGTATAATGTTGTACCGTGTTAGCCATAGAAAGTAGTTGAAGAATGAAGAAATCAGGCAATACATTTTAGAGGCTAACTAAGTATATTTGATGGTGAGTTTTCGAGAGATCACTTCTTTTTCAGACATGGGTTTAAAACAACAAACTGAAATTTCCCTTTTTTAAACAGAAGCCCTGGATCTTCAAGGAATTAGAATTTTTAAAAAAATAACAAAAGCAATTAAGGGGGTAAGTCGTTTATGACAGGTCACACAATAAAAAATTGGGGAAATTGGGGGGAAAGATGGGGATCAGTAATTCTTTCTATTATCTCTTTCCTCTCAGGTCGTGATTTGTGTGTATAAAAAATCTGTAAATTTTCAGTTTCTTGTATAACGCCATGTCTGAAGAAGAGAGCAAGTACTCTCGTAAGCTCACCATCAAATATACTGTTAGCCTCTAAAAGGTCTCGTCTGATTTCTTCATTCTTCTACAGGCAAGTTCTAAGGGAGCAATATCACAGAATAAAAGATCAATGACATTTGGGCCACAAAAAATAACTTTGCTAATGTAAATTAAAATCATGGAAAAAACAAACAGATGACGGTCAAAATTCCTCAACATCCATTTCTCATGATAGAAGAATAACAGAAAGGATTGCAGATGGCCCAAAACCTTATAAAGACTCGCGTGAGGAGAATTCTTTATTAAAAATACAAAAAAAATAAACCGGTATACATAGTTTTGAGCGTTTATTATGGGCAAATTGAAATCGGCAGGTATTTAGTTGATGGGTTTTTTTAGATCACGCGTAATTTGGGTTTAAAAATCTGTGCATAATCTAAAATATCGCGAATTTTCCGGGGGCCTTTCCCTGTCATTTTGGCGGCCAGCAAATCAGCTTACAGAATAGAGCAGGGTGAGTTTGTGCGCGTCATGAGGGGTGTAAAAGGGTTGCTTTGGAAAAAAAAAAAAAGAAAAATAAACCCCAAAAATATTTTTAAAAACCCCAAAAAACAAAAAATTTTCTATTTTCACAGAGAAAGCTCTACTGTTAGCTGTGATCTTTCAACTTAGTTGATCAGAATTGGAAGATTTTATGTGTTAGGCAAGAATTTTAAAGGGGCATCTACCCCTTAAAGTCCAGGGGAGGGGGGGGGGGGGGGGGTGCGGGCAAACACAGACAACTCTATAAAGGAGACGGGGTTTGTACAGCCAAAACTTTGTTTAGACATTGCATTGCCTTTTATTTTGGATTAATCATTTCTTTTAACTGCAGGGCTATTTGTTAGGGGCAAAACTCCACTTTTATTTTAAATTTTTTTTCATTTGATAGGTGTTCTTTTTCAATTTTTTCCCGTCCAGCTTTGTTTTTATAGCCACCTTGCCTTAAATTTGAAAACGCAATTTTGTAGTCACCAAAAGGGTTTTTTTGGTCCAAAAAAATCCTTTTTTTCAGTTCATTTCAGATACATGTTTTTTCAATTTTGGTAAAAAGCTTTTTTGATAGATCTACTTTGCAGTTAAATTTGAATCCAGCAACTTTGTAGTCACCAAGCTTGTAGGTAAAAAAAAACCTTTTATTATCAGTATACATTTAAATGCGGTTTTTTTCACTTTGGCGAAAAGGCCAGGCTGTGTTGATAGAGCCACCTTGCAGTTAAAATTTTTTTAAACCAGCAACTTTGTATTCACCACAGTGTCGAAAGGTGCCAAAAAATTCCTTTTAATATCCCTTTTACATTTCAGGGCAGGTGTTTTTTTTTTCCTTTTGATCAGGGCAAGCTTTGTTAATGATCTACTTTTCAGTTTAAATTTAATCCCCGCAAAATTTTGTAGTCAAACCCCAGGTTGATAGGTGAAAAAATTTTCCTTTTATTATAGTAAAACATTTCAGATACGTGTTTTTTCCTTTGGCACAGGCCAGCTGTTTGATAGAGCCCCTTTCAGTTAAATTTTAATCCAGCAAATTTGTATCACCACGGTGTATGAAGGTGCCAAAATACCTTTTATTACCCGTATACATTTCAGCAGTTTTTATTTCCCCTTTTGATTTCCCCG
>JAODAL010025938.1:0-57677 GCA_025379985.1 Phyllomedusa bahiana | reverse complement strand
TAAACAAAAGTACACTGATTTGTAAAACAAAGAAATAAATCAAAGGGAAATTCTAAGGATTGAAAAGTGGGGAAATAAAATATCATTGATGAAACAATATAGCAGTTAGGAAAGCTTCATTACCCTAGTCAGACACACCCAGTTAAAGTAAGATTTGAACAAGCATTTTAAACACAGCTGGCTTCTTGGCTTCACTGCAGCAACACATTCCAGTAAGATGATTATGTCTCAGCTCCTCCTTTCTGAAATACTGGCTAAAGTAGACTGTAAAAAGTGTAACTGTTTAGCTTACTGTTAGTAAAGTACCTTATGTACGTATTTTACATTATTAGGTATTATTTAGGATTATTTATGTTATTTCAAAACCGATATTAAGTTTCATGATATGTTTATTTTCAATTTTTTTTGTATTATTATGATATCATACAAGTATTCCAAAAAATATATAATGCAATTGCTGCATTGTATACAACATGATCCCACACATAACTGTGGGTGCACAAAGTACTGGTGTGAGCAGAAGAATACAAATTGTCTAGCCTAACACAAACCCTCATATATCTATGTTTATGGAAAAATAAATGTATGGCTCTTGGCAAGCAGGAATGAAAAAACAAAATGAAAATACCAAATATTTATAGAGGTATAAGACCACCTAGGATGAATAATAATATTCAAGACTGTCAATAGTGACTTTCATTTAATTAAGCTAATGATATCAACAACAATATTAATACACTTGATTTTAATGTATATGTTGTTTTATTGTGTTATTACATTATTGACCATATTATGTTTATGGCTGTAACATCCTTTACTACTACATGCACTATAGAAGCGCTGACCTCCAGACTAACACGCATGCCCAGTAGATAATTATTTGCTAGGCATGCATGCTAGTAATCATGCCAGAGCTTCTATAGTGTAGCCAGCCACTACCTTCCCTGAACTTTGCGTCACTCTACTTTGTGTAGTGTGATGTTTCATTCGTGAAGGGTGGTGGGCGGCAATAGTATGGAAGTGTCATCTTGCCATCTGACTAGCACACATGGCCAATAGTTCAATTTTTTTCTGGACATGCTTGCTAGTCAGCAGGCCAGCCAGTGCTTCTACACTGTAGCCGCCTACCACCCTACCTGAACAAAACATCACAGCATTCAAGGAGGGTGGTAGGCAGCTACAGTATAGAAGCGCCGGCCTGATGACTAGCGCACCATTAGATAATTGTCCACTGGGGATGCGTACTAGTATGGAGGCCGAAGCTTCTATAATGCATGTAGTAGTAAGGAATGAACATCATTACTTACAGCCATAAACAGTCAATAAAACCCCAAAATGGTGGAATGACAAAATACAACTTGTTTTGCAACTTTGAAAAACATTAAATTATTTGGTCATTAAGGCCCAAACAGCATAATGGCTCTAGTACCCTGGGTAATCTACGTTTTTCTGTCCGTCACAGAAAGTGTAGGCATTCAGGAAATAGGGCAAATGTAGTCTAAGTATTCATTTACCCTATTGTTTCTCATAGATTTGCCACAATACCTGTTTTTTTATAGTGCTGTGAATACCCCCAATGGACGCCCTCGAACTGGACCTAGACCAGGCCTATTTGATTTTTTTTATGCTGAGTGCTGTTATAGTGGGTTAAGCTAATAGTCCACTTTAATTTAACATGTTTTCTTAATCTATCCAAAAATTTTGTGTGGTTATTGGTGTGATAAACAGGGTGAAAAAAGTAATGGGTGAGGTGCAATGGGAGAACTTATAATTTTATGACAGAACAGAACAATACCTAACTCTTTCCTGCATAGTAGTATTGTTACTATGCAGCATTGAGGTCCTAGCTTTAAATCCAAACAAGGCGACATCTGCATGGAATTTGTACATTTTCCGTTTTTGCATGGATTTCTTCCAGCCTCTTCAGATTCCTTCCACACTCCAAAAACATTACTAATAGGTTAATATGTGTCTGGAAAACTAGATTTTGAACACTATTGGCAATAGAGTCTGATGTAAACGTCAAAAATCCTTAAAGCTCTGTGGAATTGAGTTGTTGCTATATAAGCAACATGAATGAATATATACATGAACATAAAGAAACAGCTTTTTAGGAAGCAAGTAAGTCTATCATTAACTGCTGTACTGTATGTGTCAAGTTTCAAGAAAGTGAATATTCACAAAAAGTATAGTTTGATAGTATAATTGATAGATGCGTACACTGAAATTAACCAAGATAGAACATAAAGTAGAAGACCAAGATATAAAGGAAGATTTCCACAAAGGTATTACTTAGATGCCTTCTTTAATCCCTTCCTGACAAGTGACATGCATGTATATCATCATATTGGGCCTCAGAACCTGAGTCAAATCCATATACAACAGGTGTTAGGTGTTTACTCTTAATAAGTCATGCAGTTACTAGATAATACAAGGAGGAAATACCTCACCATACATGTCACCATCATAAATTTCAACCAAACAAATCCCACTATACCAAGACCAACATTAACAAACATTATCAATAAAACTACTGCATAAGGACTTAATTATACCGCCAGAACGCGACCGCAAATTACCACCACACAGTGACTGAATAATACCTGTATACTATTACTGAAAAAAGAAAGTACCCCAAAACCCAATATTCCCCCATATGTCCCAAAAGGGTATATACCATGACACAGGCTTGCAACTGCAATTACCACAAAATTGGCCATATATTTAAATACTAGTGTACAAGGCTTTGCAACATATGTGTTTACATACATTTTACATCTTGAACTCACGGTGAATTTCTCGGGGAGTTTTTGATTTTCCCCTTTTTTTCACCCCGGTCCAAAACCCCAAGATTTTTCTCCATAAACCACTCCCCCTGCAATTGGGGACAAAAATATTTTCCCTCATTTCCCAAGTACCCCCTCACTGCCCACCACCTTGTAAAAAATTTTCCAGGTGTGGGATATGGGACAAGTACAGCTTTGGGTGTTAAAGGTAAGTAGGTAGTTTTGGCCCCCTAGTGGGAGTATTAGGCCCAAGTTAAAAACCCCCCCCATTTGATAGGTAGGCTTATGAGGCCACATAGAAAGTGGGCTGTTGCTGGGGCCCAGGTAGCTGGGTGGTAGTAGGTGGGTCCGGGGGCGTGCTAGCGTTTTTTTTCGGGCTCGGGGCCCCGAATAAAAACCCCCTTCCCCCAGTCTCCCGGGGCTCCAGGCCTCGGCGGGGGCCTGGGAAGCACCGACTGGTTTCAGCTGATGTGGCCGCGGACCAACCAGCTAGGCCCTGCGGGAGGAGCGAGGCCCCGCCCCCCCCCCCCAGAAAAATGCCCCGGGCCCCGCAGGTCCTAAAACCACGGGCCCGCGGGCCCCTACAGGGAGGACCCCCCCGCCCCCCCCCTTTGCGCCCCCCCGGCAGCCCCCCGCGATGACATCCTCACGCGAGTGCCTGTCCCGGCGGCGGTCATACCCGGGCCCCAGGCTCCCCGGGGGGCGTGGGCTAAGAGGACGGAGTGGCTGGGGGGATTAAGGGTGAGTATTAATGTTGTTATTTTTATGCTTTACCTCTTGTCCCCCTATATCGGGGGGGGGGCCCCTTATATTGGGGCCTGTCCCCTAAATCCCTCCCTTGCCCCCTCCCCTGCCTTCCCCCCTTTATGCCTCCCTGTGGCCCCCCCCCCTCCCTGGGGCCCCCCTATTACTGCCTGGCCCTATAATGCCTGTGGGGCCCCATACCCCTGTCCCCCTATAATGTGCTTGGCCCCATACCCCTGCCTGTGCCAATAATTGAATGGATATCCCTCCCTGTGACCCCTAGCTGTGTGGCCCATATCCTTCTGGCCCACAAATTTGCCTGGGGCCCCTTAATGCCTCCTTGGCCCCCTATATACCCTGTGCCCTATAATGCCCCCTGGGGCCCCCCATTGCTCCCTGGGGCCTTTTATCCCTCCCGTGGCCCCATAATTGTACCCCCATTACGGGTTCCCCCATTTACGTGGGGCCCCCATACCCGCTGGGCCCCCATTTTTCCCTGCCTTGCCCCCATATGATGCCTGCCCCTAAAACCCTCCCGTTGCCCCTAAAATACCTCCCTGCCCCAAACCCTCCGTCCCCCAAAATTCCCGCCTGTGGCCCCTATAGCCTCATTCCCCCCATATACTGCCTAGTGCCCTTAAAAATACCTTTTTTGGGCCCCCATTTTGCCTCAATACCCATATCGCCCTGGGGCCCCCATATACTGCCGGCCCCCAAATTACTGTTTGGCCCATTACCTCCCTGTCCCCCTAAAACCCCTCAGTCCCCCCATATACTGCTGGGGCCCCCATAATCCTCAATGATATATACCCGCCTGTGGCCCAATATTTTCCCTTCCCCCCCTATACCCCCTGCCGGGCCCCCCTATACCCTGCCGTGGCCCTATATTTTTGTCAGTGCCCCTATAACCGCCTCAGTCCCTTTAATACCGCCTAGTGTTTAATATACTGCCTCATCCCCCTATATTTGCCTCATCCCCCCATATACTCCCCGTGGCCCCTTTTCCCTCCTGGGCCCCCCATATCCCTGCCTTGGCCCTTTAAATCCCCCTGTGGCCCCCCAAATCTGTTCAGTCCCCTTTTCCTAACTAAGGGGGATGCTATCCCCAAAATTTTAAGGAGTCGCGGAAATGTGGGGATTGATATTTTTTCCCAAATCCTCAGGGACGATTGGGGGGGGAAAATCACTGAAGGTGTAAACCCGGATGGAGAAGAAAAGGAAAGTGAAGACGCTGATCAAAAAAGAGTTCCGGTGTTTTCTAAATGTAACACATGTAATAATTAATTTCTGCGGCTTAATAAAAAATAGTATCTCCACTATGGGCCCCTGTATGGCGGGGTTATGTAACAAGCCTGTGTACGTGATGTCACTTTGGGGGATGCGTTCGGTCAGGGTCTGGCGGGATTTTTGAGCCTTAATATAATATTTTGGGTCGGGTTTTGTAGGAGTTTTTTAGTCAAAAACCCCTTTGTCGGGTGATTTCTCCATGTATCAGTGGATTATTGGGACTGTTTGGGGGTATTGTCATATGAAGGTGAGAAGTTCTAAAAAAAGTAAATTTTCATTGTGATTTTTACTGTCAGTGATGCTGGGAGATGGAGGGGGATCTGTGTGGGAGTGCAGAAAATTTAGTAAAGGGAAAACAAAAGTTTTTCTCTGAAAAAAACACCCGCAGTTCAAATGAGGGGGAAAAAAAACAAAAAGGGGCCCGGCCCCGGTTTTTAGGCCCCCTAGCAACGCGCCGGGGGGGGGTCACGATTGTAGGGGGGCCCAGGTGGGAAATAGGTGGGATAGGGGGGGCCCAAAATTAGGTAGAAGTAGGGCAGACTAAGGGGGGCCCCCAATTTGCTGGGGTAGTTTAGCACGGGGGGCGCCCGGGTAGATAGAGATCACGGGTGGGCCCCATTTTAGGTAGAATATTATAGTGAACTAATAGGTGGTAAGGCTATATGGGGCCCCCACTGGTAGGATAAGGCTTGGGGCTCCACAAGGTAGGTATATAAATAAACAGGGACAATAGGTGGGCGGGGTTTGGGTAGGCTATAGAGGGTCCAATATGAGACGGCTTGGGTAAGTTTTTGGGGGCCAACTATAAAAGGGGTTAAGGGGGAAAAGGGGGCACCACATAGGAGGCACTTTAGAGCTATAGGGGGCCCCCCATAGGAGGCGCTTTAGGTAGGCTCCATTAGTGTTTAACAAAAAGAAAGAAAAAACAACTTGCTTCTCCTAAACCAAGACCAGCTTCAAGCCCGGGGGCCGGGCAGGCATGATATGACCATTGGCCTAACGCAGCATTGGGGAGATGTGTAGCTTAAGGCCAAAGGTGTAGGTTTCCCGGGTTTTTTGCAAGGGGGCCCCGCGGGCTCTGTTTTGCTAAATCACGTCCCCCCCCCTGAATGCAAAGGACCAACCCTGTGCTTCTAGGGGATGCCCAAAGTCACGAGGACGGGTCCCCCATACATTTCTAGTTTGTTACCCCAGGAGTTCCGTCCCTGGCCTGATCAAAAAACATGTGAAGTAAGCTCTGCCTGCAACCTTAATGTTAGCGCAGTTTGGACACAGTCTTACAGGTCCATCAATTAAAAGTAATTGTAAATCTAGGAGAATCAAGAAATTGTGGAATTTGTTGCACTGAGAATCTTGAGTCCCTTTACATCAGATGCTCCCCCATTTGTGGTACTCTGATACATGAAAAAAAATTGAATGATCCCCAGACGGGGCCAAGAAAAGGGGCCATTGAGATACAGTGTATAGAGCAAATGTAGTCCAGATTGGTAAATCTCACTTTCTTGTCCTAGAAATTGTAAATTCGTAAAATCTTTTAATCTTTGTTTCCCAACCGTATACGTGGGGTAACTGTTTGGGGTATCCTGAGGGAAGCAGAAATTTGATTGAATGGGCCCTTTTAGTGGGACATTTAATTTTCTGTGTATTTTGCAAAAAAAAAGTGATCAAAAAAAAACAAATTTCATGGATACTGCCCAGTATTCTAGGGTCTTTGCCCCCAAATGGTGCGACATATTCCTAGATTTATATCAGAACCCCCCCAAATTTGGCCATTTTGGGCCCAAAGGCCTTTAAATTCGCCCGAATAGGGGGGTTTTGGGGCAGTCACCCAAACCAAATTATTCCACAATTTATGCAGGGTACAAATGGGGCATTTCTGCGAACAGTAGACCCAAATTAAAATGGTTTTCCTGGCCTGATTGTCGTTTTGGCGCAGAAAGGCCTAACTACACCCCAGTAGAAGGTTAAAATTCGGGGATTTACTCTAATGCCCAATAAAATTCTCATCTGGGGGCAAAAAACATAATATGCCCCTTTTACTTCGCTTAACATTTTACAAGAGCATAGGCTTTTTTTTGGATAATACAAAAAGAGTTTTAAAAACCAAATTTAAAGCCAGGGAAAAAAGCCGTGTGAACCCTATGAATCTGTAAAAGTTAAAAATTTTGTATGGAGGGGTTGTTCTTAATTTAGGGATTGGGGATGGGGAAGGGGCCCAACTGGAATAAAAAGAGCCCTTGCCAAAACCCCCCACCCCCCACACAAATATTTTCTCCAAATTTTTCCCCTTTGGTTCATGCACCTTGTCCTTTCAAAAAAAAAACAAATTAAAAACACAAGCAAGAAAGCAAAAATACGGAGAACCCCCAAACTTGGGTGTGCCTTGCTTAAATCCCTGACAAATGTATGCTGCCCTTTATATAAGCCGGATAAAAACAATACTAATCAGAGGACAGAATGCTCAGGTCACCATTACTGACAATAATACAACACTGTCCAAAACAGAAAAAAAATACCCCCTACATCCCGGGGCTCCAAAAAGTCTTTTCTGAAATCATTTTCGTTTCTTTTTTTTCTCCTCCAGACCCCACCAGACGATTTTACCGACCAGACTATCCCGTCAAAAAATTCCACACAAATATGTTAAAAAACCTCAATTTTTCCCCCACCTCCCTTTCTCCTTAAATCCTGTAAAATCCCTTTTGGTAATTTGGGGTGGGAAATATGGGGTGTGATGCAATCTTTTTTATTTATGTCTGTTTAAATTTCGCAGATCCATAGTGGTGTTTGGGGACACTTCTTTAGCACTATGATAACTTGACCCCAGTAAAAATGCCATACATACCAAAGACCGGGAATATAAGTATTTTAATCTGCAGCCCTTTTTCCCAGACCAGTAGAAAAAACTAAGAACATACAGAAACACAGTTTTTCATAGCGGTAAGGTTAAAATGCCCTTCACTACACCCTTGTACAGGGTTTTTTTTCTATGCCAATAGTTTTGTTCTTTAAAAGAAGGGGACGCTTCCTCCAGCACTCCCAGCCCCGGGGTAGTCCTGGAAGGCCTAAAAGCCCAAAGCGGGGCTACAGTGTGGCATTTTTATTTGCTATTTGCTTTTTACATATATAGGAAACGCCGACATATTCAGAACCAATACATTTATTTAAATTTACTTAGGGCTGTGGGATTTCTACACAAAAGTTTTTTTGTTTTCAGTTATTGTTGTACTCAGTTTGTGCGACACCCCGGTTTTTCAATGTATATTTTGCACACTCTTTATCCGTTTGTATTTTTGAAAGTAAAAAGGGGCCCGCTTGTTTGTGTACACTTTAACTTATGGTTACATATGGGAAAGTATGTTTGTTTCCCCCTTTTTATATATGCTTAAAACTTGAAAAAAGGGCATCGCCCTTTCAAGTTGTTGGGGAAAAAGGGTTTAGGCCTTCACTTACCTGAACTAGGGAATGAAAGGGGGATAGGGGGGGGTTTTTTTATTTTTTTTTATGGCCCCATAAAACAGAAAGGGAAGAAACAAAAAGTGGTATGGCTTGGCCTCAAACCCCTACCTGGTGGGGGGAAGGGAGGAACAGAGAAACAACCCTCTGGAGATTGTACTGCAGCTTTGGCCTGTAGACCCCCAAAACAAATTAATATGTGGCCAACCCCCCCCGTTTTTGGGGGTACTCCCCCAATGGGGGCCTTTCCTGCCCCCCCCCCCCCCCTATGGATAACCTCCCCCTTTTTAAGAAGGGAGGGGTTTTCGTGTACAGCGGCATCGGGCAGCATCTTTGACCTGCCCCAAAGCCCCTTCCTGTCCCCCCCGGCAATGTTTCTAATGCGAGGGAAATGCGAAGCTTGGGGGGCTTAATGGGTCCCGCGAAGCTGCCCCCTCCCTTCCCCCCAGTTTGGAAAAAACTAGGAAACCAGAGGACAGGTGATGCAGGGATGGCTGTGTTGTGTGAGGGGGTTTGGGTGATTGTTGTGAGGGGAGGGTTGGTGTCAGAATGAATGCTTTTTAGGGGGAGGTGAAGTAGGGTTTTTTTTTTTTATTGTTATACTATAGGGGGACTGCCCCGGGCCTGGGGGATTGCCTGGGGTAAGGGGGGATCTGGGTCATGGGGCATCTCCTGGGAGGGGGGATTACCCGGATAAAGGGGGATTTCCTGCTCATGGGGGCATTGGGCATGGGGATCTCCGGTAAAGGGGGGGATTGTGGGTCAGGGGGGGACTACCGGATAAAGGGGGTTTCCGGCTATGGGGGACTCTCCTGGGTAAAAAGGGGATCTGCCGGGTCATGGGGGGCATCTGCCTGGAAAAGGGATCTCCTGGCTCATGGGGGGATTACCCGGTAAAGGGATCCTCCTGCTCATGGGGGATCTGCCTGGGAATGGGGGACTCCTGGTTTAAAGGGGGGACTGCCCGGCTCATGGGGGTTCCGGATAAAGGGGGCATTTCCCTTGTATGGGCATCTATGGCCCATGGGGCATTTCCCGGATAAAAGGGTTGTACATTTTGGGGGAAAAAACTGGTGTAAGGGGAAATTAAGGGTATTGGGGACTCCTGGCAAATGGAGGGATACCTGGTAAAGGAGCATAGTGGCTTTGGGGCAACCGGCTGAAGGGGAATACCCAGCTGTAAAGGGGCATTTTTGCTTTTGGGGCACTATCTGGCTGAAGGGGGGATTAAAACCCGCTAAGGGGTAACCTATTTTCAGGGTTCAAAAGGGAGGAGATACCACCCATTGGGGACAGTTTTTGGGGTATTCCCAGCTTCCCCCGGATGTGAATAACCTTTCCAAAATCAGGGGGTGGTGACGCCAAAACCCCAATTTAGCTTTTTTCCCGACCTTAAAAAGAAAGGGGATAGGTGGGCTTTTTCAAAGGGGGTGTGCTTTAATGCACAGGGGTTTGGATATGCAAATTTTTTGCCTTCAAATCCCCTTTTTTACTTTAAAATGCATGTATGTTTATATGGGTAACTTCATCTCCTTGCCCCAAAAAAAAACACAATCTTATATTCAGGGGGCAGATATGGGGTTTGCGCATACTCCCCCCTTTTAGAGAGGCCCAAAAAAGGGACACATAAAGGGCCCTTCCCCTAAACACCCAAAAACATGACATCAACCAAAGTGCCCGAAAAAAATGCTCAAAACCCAAAACGCCCAATTTTTATTTTTCCAATTTTCAAGATAATTGGATCGTGATGAAAATTAAAAACCCCTTACCCCCAGAGCCAGTTTTGGCCTCTCTGAAAGCCCCCCTTTTTTAAAAACTGGGATCTTCCTTTTGGAGAATAACTTTTAGACACTTTAACCCTTCCATGTATCAATATTTTTTCTCATGAAAAATTGGCTTTAAGATAGTAAGAAATTTTGGTCCAAAAGTTCCCTTTTTTATTTGTGAAAAAAATATAAGGTATCTTAAAATTTTTTAAAAATTTACATTTTCAAACTTAAAAAAATTTTGTGGTAAGACAATAGTTATTCCACCAAAAAAAGTTTATAATAGCTCTACCTATGTCTACTGTAGGTTGGCAAAACTTTTTTAAAAGCAATTTTTTACAAATTGGGGGTTAAAATTTAGCAAATTTTCAAATTTAAGAAAATTGAATATAATTTTTTTTTCAGACCCTCCCATGACGGACTTTGATTGGCCTGTAGTTAGGTACCCCCATAAAGGGGCACATTAAGAAACAAAACCCCTTTTAAATATTAAAACGCAATTAGGAAGTTTTTTAACCCCCTTGGTTGTTTTACAGGGAAATTAAAAAAAAGTGGAGATGAAAAATTTTTAAATTTCCTTTTTTTTTGTAATTTTTTAATTTTTATCCCTTTTCACAAAAAATGGTAATGTGATCAGGAAATGAACTTAATATTGTTCCCCAATTTTTGTTCTTCAGAGATTCCCATTGTGGCCCTATGCACTGTTTTCTCAAACCCCAAGCCCAGAAAAGAGAACCCCATGGGGTTTGGGGTTCATTTTCATTTCGTTTTATTTAGCCCTTTCAGGTTTCGACACCCTAAGGGGGCTAAAATTAATAAACACCCCTAAAAAAAACCGATATTTGAAACTAACCTATTAAGGAATAATCCCGGGTTATGAGCACTAGGCCCCCCCCGTGTTTCACAATTTTTTTTTGCTTAGGCTGTGAAAATGAAAAAAAAATTTTTTTCCAAAATCGCAATTTTAACTGAAAATGTTTAATTTTTACAAAGAGTCTGAAAAAAAAACTAAAAAAATTAAGAATTTTTAAGTTCGCAAAACCCTACTTGGGGGTTTAAATGCTGTTTTGGGGGCATGGGGAGGGTGTAAAAGGGGGGGGCCCCATTTGGTTTTTTGGGAAGGATATTGGGGGTGCCATGTGAATTTGCAAGCCCCCAAATACCCGAAAAGGGGAAACCTTCCCCGAATTCCCCCATTTTTTAAATCAACAACCCAGGGAAATTTTTAGGGGTGTATTGTGCATTTTGGGGGACAGGGGTTTCAATTTTTTTAGCATTAGCCGAAAATATGGGAAAAAAAAGAGTTCCCGCCCTTGTTATTTACCCTTAATTTTTTCATGTTAGCCATGCGAGTGTAAGTGATGGTAAATTTTTTTTGTGGGTGGTACAATTGCAATTATAAATTTATATTTATTTTTAGTTTATTACTTTTACAAATAGAAATAGGTCTATAAAAAAATTGCTTTTATGTTGTCTATTCTGCGCCAAAACTTTTTAATTTTTTTGTATCGGGCTGATTATGGATTTTTTTTGGGGGGGTGAGTGATGTTTTTATTATCCCCTTTAATTTTGGTTTTTTGTGGGGAAAGGGGGATCCACGGAGCCGCAAGCGGTGGTGGAATCCCACCAGGGGAGGAGTCAAGAGGTCCCGTTTTCACCGGGGTCACTACCCGATGTGATTTGCTTGGGGAGGCGGCCAAGGCACAACGGGGTACAAAAAAGGCGGAAAACTCGTTCGGGGTCGGGCCAGAATCGGGCAGGCAGCAGGGGTTCGTGGCGTTAGGCTAAAGGGATGACAGAAGGGCTTCCCGCATAGGTAAGGCACTATGGAATCGCGAGGTCAAGGAAGAGGGGGGCCCCCTTATTGGGTCAGGGGAAAGTGGCACCACCCCGAAGAGGCTTGACGAGCGGAGCACGGTCAGGGGGGGGACGCCCAGGGGCCCCAGGGGGAAACTGCCCGGGGCAAGGGGGCACAGCGCGTCCGCACCGGGGCCACGGGCTGGGGCTGCTCGTGACAGTACCCCTCTTTGGTCCCCCCCCCCTCGGGGAGAAGAAATTCCGAAGAAACCCCGGGGCCCATGATTTTCCCTTTTCCCCGGCTCCCATGATCTTTCCTCTGGCCCGAACCCCTTCCAATCAATAGGGATCGTCTTTATGGACAGAATTTCTTTTACGGCGAAATCATCCGGGGTGTCGGCCACCAGGGCGGGAGGTGACAACCTCCAGGAATACCTGTTCAAGATAAACTGGCTTAAAACAGGGAACGTGGAAGGATTTTGGGGGCCCCATCTAGGGGAAGCCAAGATGTAGGCCATGGAAATTTTTTTTCAGGACCACGAAAGGATCGAGATAGTGGGGCCCCAGTTTGTAAGACGGAATCTTCAGGCGATATATTTGGAGGATAGCCAGACCTTATCCCCGGGAGCGAACGAGGGGGGAGACCTCCTGTACTTATCCGCTCGTAGCTTCATCCGGGTGGAGGCCTGATGCAGAGAACGCCGAGTGCTGTTCCAAACAGCCTCCAGGTCACGGACCAAGGTGTCCACGGCAGGGACGTCAGAGACCGAAGACAGTGGGAGGGGTGGGATGTAGTCCATAAACCACAAAAAACGGAGAAGCGCCCGTAGACTCCGAATCCAGAGAGTTGTAAGAGAATTTTGCCCAAAGTAACAAGCCCGACCAATCGTCCTGCTGGACCGACACAAAATGATGTAGATAATTCTCCAGGATCCAGTTGAGTCTTTCCACCTGCCCGTTCGTCTGTGGATGGTAAGCAGAGGAGAGGTCCAGATCCACCTTAAGCTGAGAACAGAGGGACCGCCAGAATCTGGAGACAAACTATACCCCATGATCCGACACAATGTGTTGAGGAAGGCCATGCAAACGGAAGGCATTCAGGAAGAAAAGGGTCACAAGACGAGGCGCGGATGGTAACCCGGGCAGTGGTACGAAGTGCGCCATCTTAGAAAATCGATCAACGATGACTCAAATGACGGTATTACCAGCAGACAGCGGAAGATCAGTAATAAAGTCCATGGCAATATGGGACCACGGGCGGTCTGGAATGGGCAGCGGCAGAAGCAATCCCGCAGGCTTGAGGTGCGGTGTCTTGTTGCGGGCACACGAGGAGCACGAATCCACAAAGTCCCTGACATCCTTGACAAGGTCAGGGAACCAATAGTAGCGGCTTATAAGCTGGACCGTCTTCCACTGGACCGCCGTAAGCGGTGGTGGAGGCCACACCAGGGAGCGGAGTCTAAGTGGGTCCCAGTTTTCACCAGAGCCTGCTGCAAAGCGGGATGGACTTTCCGCGGCAGGATTCCACCAGGTCGCTACCACTGATGTGACCTGCTTGCGGAGGCGGCCAAGGCAAAACGCGGTACAGAAATGGCAGGCAAACTCGTAGTCGGGGTCAGGCCAGAAGGTCAGGGCAGACAGCGGAGGTTTGTGGTCGTTAGACAGGTGTAAAGGGAACTGGTACGGAAGAGACAAAACGGAGTGACAGAAGGCTTCCTCGCATATGTACAGGCGCTATGGAATCGGCGAGGTCAAGGAAGAGGTGGAGCGATTATATAGGGTCAGCGGCCGGCAACAACAATTACCGGCTCGCTGACCCTTTAAATTTAACAGAGCCGATGCCCGTGCGCCCTAGGGAGCGGGGGCGCACGCACTGGCTGGAAGATAGCTGCGACGGAGCAGGAGCGCGGTCAGGTAAGTGAGGGTGTCCGAGGGAGCGGGTGCACCCACGGACCGCGGGGCCACCCACCCCGGGGCGCAACGGGGACAGTGGAGACACAAGCGCGCCCACAGCCCGGACAACGGGCTATGGCGCTGCTCGTGACAAAAATATAGCATTCCTGGAAGTGTTTTTTATTTTTATTTTTTACATCGGTCACCATGCGGTATAAATAACATGTTAGTTTTACTCAGCAGGTTGATACGATTACAGCGATACCCAATTTGTCTATTTTTTATGTTTTACTGCTTTTACACAATAAAAACACTTTTATTCAAAAAGGAAAACACATTTTTGCATCGTCATAGTCTGAGAGCCATAACTTTTTTATTTTTCTGTGTACGGAGGGGTGTAGGGGCCTTTTTTTGCGGGATGAGTTGCTGTTTTTATTGGTATCATTTTTGGGTGGACAAGACTTTTTGAAATTATCTTAAATCCGTTTTTTGGAAGGCAGGGTGAAGAAAATACTGCAATCCTAGTAGTGTTTTTTATTTTAATTTTTAACAGCGCTCACAATGCAGGATCCATGACAAGTTAGATTTACTCTCAGAGTCGATACAATTACGGCGACACCCAATTTATATAGTTTTTTTTTTATGTTGAAGTACTTAAAAAAAAAAGTGTTTTATTGCGTAAAACAATATTTATGCATCACTATCTTCTGATAGTCATAACTTTTTTATTTTTCGGTATACAGAGCTGTGTAAGTACTTTTTTTTTGCAGGATGAACTGCCGTTTTAAATAACACCACTCTGGTGTTTATATGAGTTTATGATTGCTTTTTATTCCATTTTATATGCTGCGGGATTAACAAAAATCGCAATTCTGTGACTGTTTTTTTTTTTTTTTTGTACGCCGTTCACCGTACGGGATAGTTAACATGACAGATTTATAGGGTGAGTCGTTACGCATGCGGCGATACTAAATATGGTTACTTTATTTTTTTTTATCTTTTTTGAGGCGACTGGCGTTTGTAAATGGAAAATGGGCAGTGTACGTGTTTTTATTTTATTTTTTGTGCTTGTGTTTTACTTTTTTAACTTTTTGTTCACTTTTTCACACTTTTTCACTTTTCCCCAGAGGGGATTTGTAACAGCAATCTTCAGATTACTGTTACAATAGTAGACCAGTACACAGCATTGCTGCTTATAAGGTATACTAACAATATTTAGCACATAAGTTTAGACCTATTTTGATTAATAAAAATGTTTTACAATTTAGGTTAGTTGTGTTGCACTGGACTTGTTTCAGGCACAAACACATTGATTCACTTCAAAGTTTATGTCTTAGTATAAAATGTAAATTGGTCTTAAAGTATAGAATATAATTTCCTGTAATTCCCTGATATATTCTGTTAGCTTAATATGACTTTCACATAGCACCATATCCTCAGTTTACTAGTTGCATCTCATTTGTTTTAAAGGAAACCTGTCTCTTTTTTTCTTTTTTTTTCTTTATCTCTGCAGGCAAGCTCAGAAGGAAACAGTGGATAAAGAGAGGAGGACATAATTTCTTGGCTCCACATACACTGCAGTAGTTCTTTTCTGTGTTGGTGAAGATCTGCATATGTCAGTCTTGCTTCTGACCATGCAGAGCAGCTCCAGGTATTCTGTGCACGCTCAGAACCAGCTTGTACAGAGAAACTGGATGGAGGGTTCTGCTGTATGCATGCCAAGAGTCTAATAAAAAACAAAACAGAGCCATACACAGTATAGCGGAGATAAGACTGTGCATGCACTGCAAAGGGATGAGGTCAAATATAACAGGTCCACTCATGGAGTTCAAGTAACCTATTGTCTTGGGAGCAATTCCTTTTTTGGGCATTTTTCTGGGATTTAGTTTTTATAGTGTTTACCATGCAGTATAAATGACATGTTAACTTAATTATGTCTGTCAGCGTAATGTTGACAGACATCCTATTGGGTCCACATGTTGACAAGGGCTTGAAAGAATTCCTATTTAAACTTTTAAATGGGCACATAAGGGGCATTGTTTGTGATGACAGTACCATTTAAATACAAGATGCTAGTCATTGCAAACAACATCTTTTTGCTTTATCTCTGATTACTAACCCTTCTTTGTTATAAATTTTGCTGAATAGTACAACCCACATAATGGGAGGACATAAACAGAAGTGCAGCATTTTTATCCTTATTTATTTGTTTTTAAAGCGCAGCAGCCAGATGTTTACTGAGAGCCAACAGTGAAATATAAAATGCACTACAACCAGTGTTTTTGTTGCATTCCTCATTTTTATAATTTTTTTAGGGTTCATTATTTTATTTTTTTTTTACAAATGCATGTGCTCCCTATTTGGCACTTTACTCCATTTCCTCCCTTGGCTATGTGGTCAAGTTTATTGATCAGTGATCAGGTCAGGGATAATTTTCAATCATATTCTGGTACCTTTCTGTTTATCCCCTTCAGTGCTTCTGATTATGGGGATTTAGTATGCAGTATTTCACATGCATTCATGTTGCCCGTGTAAATTTATATATTTTCTGACTTAATATTTTACACTGCTAGCTGCACAATTATGTGTTTTTGAAGACAATTTTGTGAATGTGTATATGTATCTGGGAGCACGCTCTTTTCAGCTGCAGTGCGATTACTTTCAATGTGTCTTATTTGTAATTTTACTAATATTATTAATAAAGTTATATTATTTTTACATAGATGGGCAGTGACCCTTTATTATAGGCTTATTTTATGCCTTCAAGAATACATTTGTTTATGGTTTTTGAGTTTGCACTTTTTCTTGTTATATGCTCTAGTTATAGCAGTTTTCCAGAAACCATTATAAAAAAGCAATTTAAAAACAGAAAAAAAATTATGTTTTTTATAACAAAGAAAAAAAACACTGTCAAAAAATGTGGGTGGTTCTCGGAGAAATGTTTCCTTTATTGATTCCATAATTTATAGTGCTGCTATTTCTGCTTAAAAGTGAGGCAGTGAGTGAGAGCAGCAGTGATTTTTGTAGTTGCACATTGACCAGAGTGGGCTACATTAATTGTCGAATGATGAATTCAATAGTGTTTTTGACAAGCATTTTGTATCAGCATTTGTAAGCCAAAACCAGGAATAAAACAAATGGAGGGAAAAAGTATAATGGAAAAGTTTTTGAGCTTTGGACTCATTCCTGGTTTTGGCTTAAAAATACTGCTTTAAAATAAACATTGTGTGAACCCAGCTTAAGGCTCCATTATTATAATAGTGGGCTACTGGGTCACTCATTTGGGAAACTGTCAAGATAATGATTCTGATTCTACCCTTTCCGATACTTTATACCATTCATAAACTTTAAAGAGGTTTTCTCACCATGCAGTTTCACAGAGCCACAGTCAGCTTCAGACTCAAACTTGATGGTTAGGCCATATGTAGGTCTATAGCAGTAATTGGCATATCAGCTCTCCTATTCCCTAGTAATTTATTAGGTGACTTAACTGCGAAGATTTGTAAATAGCGTGTAAAGGCTACAGAGCCCCAAGGGCAAAACCCCCCGCATTCCCTTAAAAGGGAAACCTGTACTAGGTTAGCCCCCCTTGCTGAGGGCTGCCAGCTACTGTCAGACTTCTGTTTCAGTGCTGTGTCCCTTATTCTGTAAGTGTTGCTTTTTTAGATCATTTAATGCTAAAATCTTATTTTGAGCAGGTGTTGCCCCACCCCCAAAATGCTAGCCCGCCCCCTGAACGTTATTCCCCTGTTTCTATATTCAAAGTAAAAGTTTTCGTTGAGGTGGGGGGGCTAGCATCAGGCCCGGCAGGGGTTTTAAAAAAAAAAATCATTTTAATGACTCTTCAAATCATTTGTGGTGAAATGCAGTTTTGCCTAAAAAATTTTAAAAATACGCTTTTACAGAATAAAGGGACGCAGTGCTGGGGAAAAACATGTCTTTCACTGCTTGGGCTGTCCCCCAGAAGGGGGAAAAAACCCTTTGGGCAGGTTCTCTTTAAATAAACAAAGCTTCTGTGCCAAAGATAAAATTCAGCAGGGAGGGACTCACCATGGTTGAACTGACTGATGCAGCTTGGAGCAATAAGAGGGAGAAGGAAGAGATGTTAAATAACCTAGAGAAACTTGTGTACACTAGCAGTATATAAAATCTTCATGATCTCCTGGGCAAAGCAAAATCAACATGTTAAAAGCTAGTCAATGTGGTGAGAAAAAACCACTTAAATGCTAGTTGTGGGGGTTTATTGCTGTCAACATTTTAACCCTTTCACTGCTTGGAAAGCTAACAGGGTGGCTTTTAATCCAAATCTACACGGAGATTTGGATCCTTGTATCATAAAAACAAAGCTCTGACCAGGCTTAGACTGGCCCACAGGTTAATAGGGGAAATCCCTGTTGGGTCTCTGAGCAGGCAGGTCTGTAGTTTCTGTTAAACACATATACATCTTTGGGAGAAATGAAAAGACAGCGAGAAAGAGGCAGAGTATAAGGCTATGTCTACACGGCATAGCTTTACGATCGCATCTTCGGCGCTTTTGTTTTTTAAAAGCGGGAAGATACGATCGTCCCCGCAGCCCATGGGGGCAAAAAAAGGTGAGCTGCGTCTCCCGCTCGACTTTTCTCCGCTCGTCTTCTGGTGATGGCGTATTATACAATACGTTGTATAATACGCCGGCGCTTTTAGTTTTCTTGGCATCTTCCCATAAAATACAATTGTATGGGCAATGTCAAAAAAACAAGTGGCCCTAGTTTTTGTACAAAGCGTGACAAAAACCGTGGTCCTGCATCGGAAAAAAAATGTCCGCTTTCAGGCGGCCAATTTGTTTTTTGTCCAATGCACTGTCGACATAGCCTTAGGCGATGTTCACATGGCTTACTGCTGGCGTAATTGCGGGGACGGATCTTGCCTGCAATTACACCGGCTTCCATGCAGCGGGGGCAGAGCGGGAGGGCCGGCTGCTCGCCGGCCCCATAGACATAGACATCAAAAAGTTACCTAATGCTAAGATTTAGGCTTGTCTGTTTATCAATCTTGTGCTTAAACATTAGGGCTCTCTGTCTTTCTCTTCTTGTTGCCCTATATGCGTCCTGGAGTCCCTCACATATGTTCACGTACTTTTGAGTGTATTTTAATGTGTACTCTGCTGTTCTACTTCAAATGGTACCATACAAATATGTCTGAGTGCATTTAGAATGGTGTGATGCCTATTTATCAATGCTTCTAGGGTTTTGTGGGAGATGTTCTACTGTATTAAGAGGTACTATTTTTTTATTATCAGGTGACCCATCTATATTTTGAGTCTAATCGGTTTTTGCATATCAAGATGTTGTTAATAACCATAGCTGTAAGGGTATGTTCACAAGGCTGATTTGGACGCTTATTCGTAAGCACCAAAAATAGGTCTGAAAACCACCACAGATTTTGCAGTTTTCAGACGAGTTTCCACGTGGACTTTATGAGGTTTTTACACACGGTTTTCTAAATGGTTTTTCAGCACTGTTTTCTTTGAGACACCCATACAGATTTTGTGCCAGTGTTTTTTTTGGGTGCAGATACGCATCCAAAACGGCATAAAAAAAGTGCCAAACTTTGTATGAGGCATTTTGGATGCTGTGTTGAAACTCTCCATTAATTGCTATGGGCATTTTGCTATGGGCATTTTACTCACCAAAAACACCCATAGACATCCACCGGGTTAATGTGCATGTCACATAATTTTGGACTTTTAGGCTATGTTCACACGGTGTATTTGCAGGGCGTAATTACGCCCCGCAATTACGCCGTGTGGACGGGGGCGGGGGGAGCGGGGGAAAGGTGGTAGCGGGGGGGCGGCAACTTCGCCGGCCCATAGACAATCATGCTAGCGGCGCTTTTATACGCCGTTTAGAAGGGGGACATGTGAATTATTCCCCCGCCGGCGGCTTCGCCGGGCGGGGAAGAGGAGCGTAATCATATTCTTATGAGAAACTGTGAATTACCGTATAAATGGGGTTTTCAGCCCGTAATTGGCGCACTTCGGCGCGTAATTAGGACCGAAATAGGCCCATTTTTTTTGCCCTGTGAACATTTCCTTTAAACAACATGATTATGCATAGTGGAGTTTCACTTTCATTGATATTCCATCAAAAGACATTCAAAGCACATTACATGATATAAATGTTTGCGAAGTAGTTATATCCTGTAGATAAAATTAATATATGTGATAAATATGTTTGGTCAGAATGTGTTTAAAATCTCTTATATTTTTGGGCTAATTAACATATGATATCTATTACAAGTATTAAATATCCCTATGCTAGTCACATTACTTGAATGTCTATGTCTCTTCTTAGGTATTTATATAACAATATTTCCTATAATACAAAGACTGAAATCTACTAAATTGAAAGATTACAGTATGTTATTTGTACAGTATATAAGTACAGTATGTTATACTGATTTATGTTATGTTAAAGAGGATATGTAAGGTCTTCTGCAAAATTGAGCTATCAGCAATCTAGTTTTAGTCATTGATACCATTAGTTCAGGTGCCCAATACGCTAATGAAACCCTAGACCCTGAACTGGCTGCTCCCACTGAAGGAGCTTTCAGGTTTATGTTCCTTGAGAACTGAGCAATGCATAGGCTTATTCTATAGACTGTCAAAGGGGTGTTTACACTGCCTAATTCTACGCTCCTTACTAAGTATTGAGTGGTAGAGTCCCAGTTGACAGTTTAGCACTGATAGTTAATGAACAGAGGAGACTAAAAAAGAAAAGCACATGAATCAGATATGAGGCAGCTTTTTATATTTTAAATATTTTGTTTAATTAATCAGTTTAAATATAAATGAATTTCAGATTCTGATTACAAACCTTTAATATATCGGTGCAGCAGTGTAGTAGCCTCCAAAAAAAATAAAAATTGTGACATTTAATTGCATAATTCGTCCATATGATAACTGATTTTGACCAACATGGTGTCGGTAACGTCTTGGCATTCAGCTAAAAGGCTTTTCCCATGAAAGATATTTAAAACACTGTTTCATCTTGGACCGGCTCAGGGTTCACTCAGCTCATGGGAACGCTGTCTTTAGTAAATAGTTATGGCCTCCAGTAAACACGTCATTTTAACAACACAGTATATTCCAAACTGGCATCAGCCAGTTTTATTCTTCAGAGATAAGTAAAGTGCACAGAACAACTAAATATTATCATAGGCTGCTGCCCACTGAACGGACCCAGAGATGCATCTAACAATTAGCAGTGAGTTTATCACTGCCGGCAATGACAGACACGCAGTGGCATTCACATGAGTGATCGCCGCTGCATGTTTGCATCGCGCCTGTCGGGTTCGTTTTGCGAATGCGATTCAAGAATTGCATGTAATTTCTTGGATCGTATCCGAAAGACGGACACGACAGGCGCGATGCAAACACGCAGCAGTGATCTCTCATGTGAACACCGCTGCGTGTCTGTCATTACTGGCAGTGATAATCTCACTGCTAATTGTTAGATGCATCTCTGGGTCCATTCAGATGGACCCAGAGACACATCAGAAAAGCGGATGTTCACAAGACGCCATGTGAACATACCCTAACTGAACATCAGAATCCCTATCTGACTGTGGTCTATGACATCATCCCCCCTTCACTGTTTATGCTCGCTCCCTAGTCAGTATGCTCTTCCCCCCACTCTGTCTGAGTCCACATGTCACGGTGTCATTCCTCTCCTTATGCAGTCTTATTTTGTGAGAGCTGTTTGTTTACATAGCAAAGCCCTGCATTCAGTCTAGACAGTCTTCTATGAACTCAGAACACTGATCTCTTCTCCTCTCAGAGCTGGAGGTTTGTTACAGTTGAATCCAGTCTTCTATGAACTCATCCAGAGCAGCACAGATCTGTCTCACTTCTATGTTTACATGCAGGAGCATTAGGCACCAAGGTACAATTCTGCTGTTTTCTGATTGTAGAAGCAGCTGCAGTGTCACTGTGGAGCTGCTGGCTGTGCATAGTGAAATTGTTGCCGGCCCCTTATTCTGAGTGAGAGAGGCAGGAATGCGCGCTCGTGTGAATACAACCGGTGGGTGGGGGGGGGGGAGGGGTGGGGTAGCAGACACAGTGTAAATTAGTAGAGCTGTCAGCCAATGAAATGAAAGGAGGCGGAATCCGACCAGCACTGGGGAAAAGTGTTTACAGAAAACGAAGATAAGACAGACTGTGAAAACAAGACAGCTTTGCAAATGACATCCAATTGCAAAGTTGCTTGTTTTCACTTCCCCTTATTCTGAAGACCATTTAATGTAATAATACAATCCCTTTAAGTCCCCATCAATCATGCTTACTACCGCTGCATTCAATCTCTATGTGTTTACAGAAAACGAAGATAAGGCAGACTGTGAAAACAAGACAACTTTGCAAATGACATACAATTGCAAAGTTGCTTGTTTTCACTCCCCCTTATTCTGAAGACCATTTAATGTAATGATACAACCCCTTTAAGTCCCCATCAATCATGCTTACTACTGCTGCATTCAAAGTCTATTTGACTGAAAAAGATAGGTAAACACAAGTGCAGTGAGGAAGGATGAGGACTCTGGCCCTCCATTTTAGTGATTGGGACCCCCAGTGATCAGACATTTATCACTTATCCAGGTATCATGTCCAGGTACAACTGTCCAGGTATCTAACATATACATAGAAATTTACAGAGAAGTAGAACCAGAGTCGGACTGAGGTGCATAGGTCTATGGCAGTGATTTGTAGGGCAGGGAGCCAGCAGTGGAATTAAATCTTGGGGCCCACCAGATTTGAGTCCTGGGGCTCACCAGTGTCATTGATATGTGGATCCTACCAGTCGAATTGATTTTTGGGGTCCAACTTACAGCTACTGTATATCACTGCAGATGCTACACATGACTATTGCTCTATGCCTTTTTCTTTATGCCTCACTTCCTTTGCCTTTCTCCATAAAAACAGCCATGCCCAGAAGACCAGCATGGGTTCTCTCTGCCCCCTTGTGGGACAGTCCGACACTGGGTAGAATTTATTCAATATTACAACAGAGGACAGCTTCTTCTTATTTTCTACTCCCTGCCTCCTAGGTGTGTCTATATGTAAAGGATTACAAGGTTGGGTTTAGGTGTGAGTCAAAAACAACTATAGAATGCCTCCAGTTCATTTCCATTGATTCGTATGTACAAACTGCATTGTCATTCATACGACAATGTTTTTTACTCGATTATATTGGCGATGTTTCCAGCACTGAAAAAGAAGTGACATCAACTCTTAAGGTGTTTTTGGTGAGTAACATGCCCATAGCAATTAATGGAGATTTCACACAGATCCAAATGCTCATATAAGTTTGCACTTTTTTATGCCGTTTTGATGCGATCTGCACCCAAAAACACTGGCACAAAATCTGTAGGGGTGTCTCAAAAATACAGGGCTGGAAAAACCATTTAGAAAACCGTGTGTAAAAAACCTCATAAAGTCACTGGGAAACATCGTCTGAAAACTGCAAAATCTGTGGTGGTTTCAATCCTATTTTTGGGCTTTACGAATAAGCTCCAAATCAGCCTTGTAACATACCCTTACAGCTATGGTTATTAACAACATTTGATATGCAAAAACCATTAGACTCAAAATATAGGATGGTCACCTGATAATAAAAAGTATCCTCTTAATATAGTAGAACTCTCCACAAAACCTAGAAGCATTGGTAAATAGGCTTCACACCATTCTAAATGCACTCAGACAATTTTGTATGGTACCATTTAAAGTAGACAGCAGATACACATTAAAATACACTCAAAATACTGCATATTGGAGGACTCCAGGACGATAGGCCAACAAGAAGAGAAAGACAGAGGCTAATGTTTAAGCACAAGATTGATAAACAGACAAGCTACGTTGGTTGTCGCCGCACTGTTACAGAATGGACTGACCATGGATCCCGCCGTGGTGACCCTGCCTATTTTTTTCTGCTGTTGTCTTGCCAGTCTATGTCTGTCCCACTGGCTCATGGTTTGCCCAGAGTGTCTGTCTGTCCCACTGGCTCATGGTTCGCCCAGAGTGTCTGTCTGTCCCGCTGGCTCATGGTTCGCCCAGAGTGTCTGTGTGTCCCGCTGGCTCATGGTTTGCCCAGAGTGTCTATCTGTCCTGCTGGCTCATGGTTTGACCAGAGTGTCTGTCTGTCCCACTGGGTCATGGTTCTCCCAGAGTGTCTGTCTGTTCCGCTGGCTCATGGTTCGCCCAGAGTGTCAGCACCCGTGCCCGCTGGCTCGTGGTTTGCCCAGAGAGTCAGCATCCCTGTCCGTTGCCTAGCTCATGATCCCGCCCAGAGCGTCCGTTGCCTAGCTCACTAGCTCATGGTCCCGCCCAGAGCGTCCGTTGCCTAGCTCATGGTCCCGCCCAGAGCGTCCGTTGCCTAGCTCATGGCCCCGCCCAGAGCGTCCGTTGCCTAGCTCATGGCCCCGCCCAGAGCGTCCGTTGCCTAGCTCATGGCCCCGCCCAGAGCATTCCGTTGCCTAGCTCATGGCCCCGTCCAGAGCGTCCGTTGCCTAGCTGATGGCCCAGCCCAGAGCGTCCGTTGCCTAGCTCATGGCCCAGCCAGAGCGTCCGTTGCCTAGCTCATGGCCCAGTCCAGAGTGTCCGTTGCCTAGCTCATGGCCCAGCCCATGAAACGTACCAGTTTTGTTGCTTTCCCGCTCTTAGTCCCCTCCCTTTCTTGCCTGTGCCCCGTTTGTTTCCTCCCATGCACCTCCTTATCTAGGTGTTCCCTATACTGGCTATATTCAGCCTGTACTTGGTTTTGGGGTTGCCCCCGTAGAAGTTGCGGGCCCCTGACCTACATGGAATGATATTTTTGTGATTTGGAGGGTGCTTTGGGGTGGGGGGGTGGGGTACTGTCACGGTTCACGCCGCGGTCCCCTGCCACGGACCGCCAGCGTGTCGTGCCTTCCTGGTACTTGCCTCACCTGTTGCTTCCTGGAGTCCTGTATGCGCACTGTGCCTCCTAGGAAAAGCTTCCTGCCTTTTATTGGTTTCCCGTCCTGTGCACCTTCCTCTTGACCTATGACCCCTGACTATAAGTGGAAGTTCCTGCCTTTTCTCTTGGTCAGTCCATTGCAGTCCTGTGCATTGTATTGTTTGTTGCAGGCTCATGCTGAGTCCATCTCTAAGCTCCTGCTGGTGTCACTGGACTTAACCCCTGAGATGCTGGTCCAGTGTATGTAGTCATCAGAGCTCCTGAACATATGTCTGTCGTCTCCTGCTGTCTTGTGTCTGCTGTATCCTGGTCTATACCTGCTGTGTTACCTGTCCTGTTCCTGCCGTATCCTGATGCTGCTATGTGTACGTTTATTCCGGCTGTATCCTGCTGCACATGCTACCTATGTTTCTGTCTACCACCACCTGTGTTCCTGTCCTGCACCTTGGCTGTCACTACAGGTAGCCACGTCGGGGGTAGCGACCTGGGGGCCCCCGCAGCGAAGTCCGTCCCGCTTTTCGGGGGGCTCCGGTGAAGATCAGGGGCTCCTTAGACTCTGTTCCCTGGCGTGGTCTCCATATACCATCTCGCCTGCGGTGATCACAGAGGATCCAAACCCAGATGTCAGCGGTCGGCGCTTCGGCGTACGTTGGTTGTCGCCGCACCGTTACAAATCGGTTATGAAGTCCATGGAAAGATGGGTCCATAGTTTTTTGGCAAGATGAAGTGGATGGAGAAGGCTCTTGGGTAATTTCCTGGGCACCTTTGTCCTGGCACATACCTCACAGCCCAACACAAATTCATGAACAACCTGATACCATGAGGGCCACCAGTAAGACCTCGCCAACAGATATTTAGTTCCAGCGATACCATGATGTCCTGCTAATACAGAGCAGTGAATCTCATAAACAACCTGTCCACAGGAATTTTGCAGGGTGCCTGATTGTGAAAATCAGCAATAGAGGTAGCAGGATCGTGATTAATAGCAGTGATCGCAACCCTGGGGGACAAAATTTTCTTAATAACAGCTCTGAAAATCTTGCAGGTACCAAAACTACAAGACAATGCATCAGCCTTCACATTTTGAATTTGGCACTCAGATAACTGTAGAGGAATACAGTGGAAGGAACATCAGAGGCTCAATTTAATCAGTTCCCCTTTACTCCAGTCAAAGACAGAGTTATGATTATGTAACCAAGGGAGACCAAAATAAAATTTGATGACAAATTGTCCATGACAAAAAAAAAACCTAAAAACTTGGTAGAATTGGCAGAGCCAACCTGCAAACACAACTGGGGACTTTTGAAGCGGATCCTCCCTCCTGCCAATAGGGAAAGGTCGGTCCCTGTAACGGAAAAAGGAAAATCTAGCTTCACTAAATTCAGGCGCAAGGCCAACACAAAAGCAAAATCCACAAAGTTGGAAGCCACCATGAAATCAATCAGAGCATGTCCAGATACAGACTTAGAATAAAAAAACAAAGATACCAGTAAATATACTTCTGAAATACACTCGGAAGATACCTGGATGCCTGAGTGGCTCCTTCAACTACCACTCAGGTGATGGAGCTTTTGTTGTTGGGACAGTTCCAAATAAAATGACCAGATTTGCCACAGTACAGACACAGGGTGTTTTTAATGCAGTATTCCCTCCTGGTTTTAGCGTCCGTGACTCCATGTTGCATATGCTCTTCTCCCGGGGTGGAAGGAAAAGAGACAGATTTTTTAGGGAGGAAGAAGAAGACACAGAAAACACACATGGATGGTCCGGTTCTAACATTTCCTTTCTCCTCTCCCAGAGCTTGTGGCCGATGTGGACCATGAGAGACATGGCCTGCTCTAATGTAATGGGGATGGGGTAACTGACGCAGATGTTTTATATAGGGTCAGATAGACCATGTTTGAACAGGGCATTCAACACAGGGTCACACCATCCAGCAGTCACGCACCACTTGGGGAACCGGTAGAGCATTAATCAGCCGATCTTTTTCCTCGATGTATGTTCAAAAGCTGAGTTTCTGCATGTGATGCGTGGTCAGGTTCAGAATATAAGAGCCCCAGGGACTCTGAAGCAGGATCCCATTTCTGAGGATCACCCTGCAAAAGGGAGAGCACTACACCCACCATTTGGGCCTCAGAAACAAGTAACCAAACCCAGAAGTACAGCCAACACAATTCCCGAAAAGTGTCCCCTGAAAAATGGGAGAAGCATTTTTGGCTCATTGACAATAGCTGGCTGAGGAACAGAGACCACCACAGGGGTTGTGACAGCATTAGCTTGTTGGGTGAGGAGATGTACCTGATTCGTTAGGTCAGATACTAGGTTAGCCAGGACCTCCATCTGATAAACAGGCAATAATATTAGCAATAATATTCATGCTAATCTGGATGGCAGGGACATATCTTTTATGGCTTGTGATAATGTGATGGCCCCAGGACCCAGATGGGGTGACAGGAAGAGACAGACAGTGAGCCCTAATGCTAGGCTCCTGAAAGCTGTCCCTGCCTTCTTGCCAGCCCAACCCTAAGTGGTTGGTGGCAACTGGGCGATATTCACTTCTCTGGCACCCAGAACACAAGACAGACAAACACAATGGACAGAAATAGATCAAAACCGGAGATAGTAATACTGTACTGAGACAATAGGTGAAAGACAGATGACAAAAAGGTAAGCAAAGGGTCATTATTGCAAGCAAATAATCCAGTTGAAAACACCAGCTAAATCCACACGACACTATAACAAGCAATGACCCAGAGCATAATTGATCATAAATTGGATGTCAGAGTTTTGGGCCAGGGTGTAAGTGGCCCAGCCGTCCAACACCCAGACCACACAGAACCCAGACTGGCAGGAAGGAAGATGAGTGGCAAAGGCAATTGTCAATCAACACTCATCCAAAACCATCTGCAGCCCAGAACTAGGACTAAGAAAAGTAGTCAGATGAGTGGGGTGGAAACCTGTCAATTTAAAATTAGTTATAAGGTATAAGCGCCAATATTAGAAGAAAGCTTCTGAACAATGTCAAAGGGATTTCTCTGCTTACTTCCCAAATATTGATCACCAATTGTAGATAAATGTAAAAGACACCAGTGCTAACTATTTCATACACTTTAACCCCTTAACGACCTTGGACGTATGCATACGTCCAGGTCGTTTGGGGTTAAAGCACCTGGACGTATGCATACGTCCTGAGGATTGCGCGGACTCTGCACAGAGTTCGCGAGATCACTGCAGTATGTCAGCTGTATATTACAGCTGAAATCCCGCAGCATTGGCCCCGACCCGAGATCACTCCGGGAGGGGGCAATTAACCCCTTAATTATCACGACCGATAGGTCGCAATAACTAAGGGAGACGCAGGAGGAGCGATCTCCCCCTGCGTCTATCGTCGGCAGCAGCTGCACGATCGTGCAGCTCCTGCCTTGTGACAGACTGCCCGGAAGGTAAAGATTGCCTTCTGGGCTTTCTGTGACATCACCATGCCCTATGGGCATGTCCCAGCATCGTGACTGACAATTGCCATAGGAAATAGTACACAGCAACAAGCGGTGAATTAATTCCTATTGAATGAGTGATCTAAAGATCACTCATTCAAATCTCCAATGGGGAAAAGTTTAAAAAAAAAAAAGTGAAAAACCAAAAATGTGAAAAATGTGAAAAACAAGTAAAACACAGACACGAAAAATAAAATAAACACACGTACACTGCCCTTTTCCCATTAACAAATGCCAATAGCCCCAAAACAGAAATAAATTAAAAATAATATATTAAAAATAAATAAAGTACCCATATTTGGTATTGCTGCATGCTTAACGACCTGCCCTATAAATCTGTCATGCTAATTAACCTGTACGCTGAACGCGGTAAAGAAAAAAAACAAAAAAAATCACATTAAGATTTTTGTTCAGCCCGCAGCACATAAAATGGAATAAAAAGCGATCAAAAACTCCTATAAACCCCAAAAGGTTGTAACAAAAAAAAACAGTTTATCTTTATCCCGCAAAAAAAATTCCTTACACGCCCTCTGTTTTCGGAATAATAAAAAATGTAGGGGCTTTTCAGAAGCGGGCAATGCATAAATATTGTTTTACAAAACCAAAAAACCCTTTTTTTTTAAGGGCTTCAACTTTAAAAAAAACTAATAAACAGGATTTTTCCGTAATCGTATAAAACCCAAAGAGTAAACCCTAACTTACATTAGTTTTGAGCGATTATTATGACAAAGTTAAATCGGCAGGGTTTTTTAATTTTTTACGGATATTTTGGGATTCACTCGATAATTTGGGTTTTAAAATCTTTTCATAATCTTTTTTAATACGCGAATTTTCAGCGCACCCCTTTTCTTTTTGGGGCAGCCCAGCAAATCAGCTTAGAGTTAGAGCGGGGGTGAGCTGGGGTTTCCCGACGACCTGACGGGGAATGGTATTGTTGTGTTTGGCTGGAAAAATCACATGCCCTCTTTTTTTACATAGAAAAACCCTTTCCATTAATGTTCAGTGTGTGTCTGTGTATCATAAAAAGCAGGACGTGTGCTCGGCCCTCTCTCAAAACAGCTAAAGCAAAACTTTTTCTATTTTTTCCACAGAAAACTATGTTTTTAAAGTTTTGTGAACTTTAGAATTTAAATTTAAAATTAGAGATTTTCAGTTTTTAGTTATTTTGGCTGTAATTTTAAAGGAGCATCTAGCGCTGTACAGCCGCGGGGAGGGGGAGGGAATGGCGGGGGGTTTGCGGCGGAAAACACAGCAGACAGGCTGGCGGGCAGGAGCTTTTGAAAGGAGAGGGGTTTTTGTGCAGCCCGGACTGTGCTTTGCCTGCTTTGGGAAAATGGGTTTTGATTAACAGTTTTTGGCCAGTTTTTTTGGGGGAAAAATTACTTGTAGTTTGGGGAGCTGTACTTATATTTGGGTACATATCTTTTCTAGTAACTGCAAATGGTTTTTCAGGTGCAAAAAAAAAACTTTTTAAATTTTCTGTACACGAAATTTTAAATTGGTTTTTTTTTTACTTTGGTGCGGCCCATTTTTTTCATAAACCAAACCCCCCGGGACTTTTAAAATTTGGGAAAACAGCCAAATTTTTTAGTCACCCAGAGGGTATTTTATAGGGGGGCCAAAAAAAAGCCCCTTTTTTTATCCGTTTTTCATTTCAAATAGGTGTTTTTTTTTTTTCTTTTGGGGCGGCCCCGTTTTTTTCATAGAGCCCCCCTTGCACTTTAAAAATTTGAATCAGCAATTTTTTAGTTTACCGCAGTGTATTTATAGGTTTCAAAAAAACCCTTTTAATTTTCCGTTAATTTCAAATGGTGTTTTTTTTTTTTTTCTTTGGGGGGCCCATTTTTTTCATAAGCCCCCTTGCACTTTAAAAAAAGATTTTCACAAAATTTTTTAGTCACCGGGAGGGGGGTATTTTAAGGGGGCCAAAAAAAAGCCTTTTTTTTATGCGTATACATTTTTAAAAAAGGTGTTTTTTTTACTTTGGTGAAACCCCAAATTTTTGTTTAAAGAGCCACCTTGCACTTAAATTTGGGAAAACAGCAATTTTTTTAGTCACCCTTTTTTATCCGTATAAAATTTTTAAAATTTTCTTTATTGAAAATGGGGCGGCCCTAGTTTTTTTTTAAAAAGGGCCCCGTTGTAGGGACAAAATTTTGATAGAAAAAATTCTCTAGCAATTTCTCGTTTTTATTGCCCGCAAAAAAAAAGCAATTTTTTCATCCGTGTAACTTCTGAATAGTTTTAAATTTTGCTCGTTGAATTTTCAGTTTGGCGCAGATAGCCACTTGTATATATTTTGTTGAAAACAACAAATTTCCCAGTCCTACAGGGGGAGTTGGGAAATCCCCGGGACTGAAGGGAAAAAACACTGTTTTATTTTGTCTTCCCTTTTTTCCCACCAGACCGCATTTCACAGGTATTCGAAGGAAAAAATTTTAGTTTTTTAAAACCTAGTTGGCTGTAGGAAATTAGAGGGATTTAAGAAAAAAATGTGATTTTCCAAACTTTTAATAAGGATTTTTAAAAACCTTTCCCTTTTCCTTCTTTAAAATTTTTTTTTTTTTGAACAGGAGCGATAAAGAAGGTGGGAAACGAGCAAAGGGGGGGGTAGGGCATGGGTAGAAAATACGGGGGAAGGGGAAAGGGGCTCCTTAAATTTTTGGGGGACAAAACGCAAGCCAAAGGGATTGTCGGTTGCAGGACCGTAGGGGCCCGTTTATGCTGGGTCGGGGCCCTGTGAATCTCGTAACGGCCAACCGCCAAACTTTCTTCAGTGGTTAATGCCCCGCATCCCCGCAGTCTTACCCCCCTTTCCCCCTCCCAGTTTTACGGCCCCAAATGTCATCATAGCATCATCAGCATCCGTCCCAAAAAAGAAGGAAGGCAGCCCCCAAAAGTCCTCGTTTTTCCCAAACCCCTGTGGATTTTTTCCATTTTTTTGGACCTCTTTGTTTACAAATGCGGGTTTGGGGGCGAAGGTTTTTAAAAAATTTAAGTGGCCCAAAAGGGGATGGGTTTTGTTCTGCTCGACCCCCCTAAATTTCTTTTTGCTTCTAAATGGGGGAGAAGGAAAAACCGGTTTAATGGCCCAAAAACCCGGCGGTCGGGGAACGGCCCTTGCCGGCCCTCTTAGCTTGTAGCCCGGGGTCCGGATTTAGAATTTTCAGGACTGAAGTCAAACCCGTTTTTGATGATGGAAAGACGAAAATTGCGGATCCAAAGTGGTTTTTTTCCCCAGAATTTGCTTGCGAGCGCTTCATACTGGACGAGGAGGAAGAGATGGGGTAGTGTCAATATGGGTCCCGCCTCAAAAAGGGGGAGGGGCGGGGGGCAGAATTTTGCTGATATGATTCCCCAGCCTTGGGCAACCCCCCGCTCCTCGCTTATCGCCTTCAAAAAGGGCCAGGGGGCCTCTTTAAGCCTGGGGCCCTTTTTTGAGGGAGCCTCTGATTCCCCCAGCGATTTCATATGCCGCCTTTGCCCTAAAACCCTCATAGAGGTAATTAAAACTTTGGTGTTTTTAAAACCAAAACCAACATGTCTAGACACATGGGAGCAAATGATGAGTTGAAATGGAGGGGAAAACTTGGCCAAAAAAGGGCCCCACCTTAAGCTGGGTTTTTCCAAAACCCTGTCAAAAAACCCTTTTGTCCCGACCCCCTCCGCCTCCTCCCCACCACCAAGCGTTCCTCACTGCCATGCCTTTTCAGAGTCATGCCCGGGGTCAGCCTCCCCTTCAGCCTCCACCCTTGCCCATTTCCACCAGCACCACCAAAGGGCCCATTTCCCACCCCCTTTTCCTTCCCCCCATTTTTACGGGCCTGGGAAAAGGGCCCTTTCAGTGGCCAGTTTTAGCAGCCGGGTTTCTGTCACCCGGTTTGGGAGCAGAAAAAACACTTTAACCCCAAACCATCCCCAAAGCCAAAAGCCTGAAAAGTCGGCATTGGCCCGGCTTTTGGCCTTGGAAATGTTTTCCCCTTTTCCCTCTGGGGGGACACCCGATGGGTTACCGCCACATCATGGCCCCTTTTCCTGCCCCCAAAACCAGATCCAAACAGGGGATTTCTTTCCCCGGAAAAAACCGTCCCTGCCCCTGGGGCCCCCAGTTTTTCAACTAAAAATTTTAAGCGCTTTGTCTGTTTTGTGTCCGGAAAAGTCCCCTTTTGAAACCCCCGACACATGGGAAATAGTAAACACGGCCCCAAAGGGCCGCTTTATCTCTGGACAGCTCATGGGGGAGTGGTGGGTATGTCTCTGGTGGGGACGGTTCTTCAGGGGTCGCCGCACGTCCCTTGCAAACAAACAGGGAAGGGGCAGGGCTCTTTCCCCCAAGGTTCCTTTTTTTCATCACGGGCCCAGAGAAAACCCGGGCCCGTTGAAAAAATTTAATTTTGTCCTTTTGGAAAACCCTCCCCCAAAACCCCAAAACCAGGCGGGGGGACGGCCCCACCACAACGGGGCCCACGCTGGCTGGGGGACAAGAACCCCCTTTTGCCAGGAAGGTTGGGGTGCGATAACCCGGTTTGAAAACTGTGGCCGCCCTTTAAAATCGGTTGGCTGGGGCACATCCCTTGTCTGGCACATGTCATTTAACCCTTGTTCCCCCCCCCAAAACAAAAGCGAACAGGGTCTTTTACGCCGCAAAGGGTTCCCCGGAAAAAGTTGCACTTCCCCCTTTCCCCACCCGCTTTTTCCCGCCTGGCTCGGGAGCAGCGTCACCGGGGCCCCCCCATCAACCTTCCCCATTTTTGATTGTCCCAAAAAAAGCGGGAAAAACCACCCTCCACATGCTCCCACGATTAAAGGGAGCAGCGCAATCCATTACCAGTTCGAAGGGGGGCACTTTGGCTACAAGCAGCGGTTTCGGGCCTCGGGGGTTTTTAGCCCCCCGAGAGTGGGGGGCAGGTGAAAAAGCTCTGGAACCATCCTTGCCAAATTTTTAAGAAGCCACCAAAAGGTTTTAGTGCCGACAATGCCCTTGCAGCTTTAAACCCTTGTTTGGGGATTTAGTTCTGGAAAACGTTTGGGCACCCGGAAACATCAGGTTCCCCCAGCGCGGAGGGGGGAGACAGAAAACAGAAAGGGGACACGGAGCCTTTCTCTCCGGTTTGAATCCACAAGGCCCGAAGTTTTCCCCAATTTTATCGGTCTTCATTTGGGGGATGGTTGGGGTCCAGGCTTGTGCAAAGTGGCGGCCAGCACTCAGGGTTTCATTTTATCTGAGGCAAGAAAGGGGGTGTTTTAAGCTTTTGCCGGAGGAAGCGGAAAGGGGGAGGAAGGAGGTTTTTCCCAAAAAACCGAGTTTCTGGGCGTCCCCGCCTTGGAAAGACGTTGGCGCAATTTGAGGTGAAGAAGGAAGATGGGTGAAGTAGTTTTTGGGAGTTTCCACTCGGGCCCAGAGGCTTTGGGGAAAACAAGGGTCCATCTCTCCTTTAGTGGGCCCTTTGGGTTTCTCCATTTCCTCCAACTTTATCCCCGCATTTTAAAACCCTCAAAATGAACCCAAAAGTTATGGGGGGCCCCCCCCCTGGATCCCCGGTACAAAACAAAAACTCAGGGAAATTTCCTTCCCCCCACCCCAAAAAGAAAGTAAAATGCGGGAAAAAAAGACCTTTTCTGATTTATCAACTGGGGAAATCTGTTTTTTTTCTGCTTCAGTTCTTTAAAAAGTTACGGGGAAAAAAACGTCAGCGACACAAACAAATAGAGTCCCAAGTACCCGCGCGGCAGCAGCAGCAGCAGGCAATGTGGCAGAAAGCCTAATGGGGCCCCTTGGCAATCTTTTTTTCCACCTCACCAACGCATGTAATGCAGGGCCCAACAAACACAGAGACCAGCTTAAGATCATGGTGCACGACCCTGCCCTCTCAAACACCCCATGTTTTTGGATGTGTTCCGGACCCATTGATTCTGGGTACCCAAAAAATGGAGGGGCCCGACCCTCCCCGGGGCCCCGCCATAAAGGGTTGTCCTGCCCAGCAGCCAGCATCTATCTGAGCGATCTTAAGCACAGCTGGAGGAGCCCATTACAGACAAACGCATGGGTTTTCCACAGTAATGTGGATCGTTTGACTTTCATCAAGATAAATCAGGCATGGATCTTGATGATGTTGTGGCCCCAAATTGCCAGAGGTCACCGTTTTGTTGCCGGTCTACTTCACTTCCTCTTCCAAAAGAAATGGTCCTCTTGAAAACTTTTTTTTTAAATGTTTTTCTTACTGCAATTTTTTTATTCTCAGTTCCCAAAAGTTCATTTTGCTGGTTTTGCTGTGAGTAGACTGTAAAAGACCCCAAGGTTTTCATGACAAAAAGTATTCCATTTACTCACTTCATCTTTAGAATTTTTCCGCAATTTGTCAGTGGTTTTGGGGTCATGGTGCTGTGAGTTAACGCTAGAATCATGGTCCTTTGGATCAGAAATGGGGTCTTCTAATTTGGCATTTTCTCCCTCACAATTTTTAACAGTGCTGAGAAGTCATTTTTATAAATTTTTGGGTCAGGTGCTGTGAGATACAGCTATAATCATGGTCCTTTGGAACAGAAATGTGGCCTTCTAAGTGGCATTTCTCCCTCGCAATTTTTTAACAGTGGCTGAGAAGTCATTTTTATAAATTTTTGGGGTCATGGTGCTTTGAGATACAGCTATAATCATGGTCCTTTGGAACAAAAATGTGGCTTCTAAGTGGCATTTCTCCCTCACAATTTTTAACAGTGGCTGAGAAGTCATTTTTATAAATTTTTGGGTTAAGCTGATTTGAAATGCAGCAATACTATAGGTCTTATTATAAAAAAAATGTTGTTTCTAACAGACATTTGTTCTTCACAATTGTCAAAAGTGGCTCAATGTTCATGTTTTGAATTTTTGGGGCATGTTGCTGTGAAATGCAGCTACACTACAGTTCCTATTGTAAAAAATGTGGTTTTTAACAGACATTTGTTCTTCAAATTTGTCAATAGTGGTTCAAGGGTCATGGTGCTGTCAGAAACAGGAATAGGTAGGATACTGTTAATGGACATATATTGCAAAATGACTTGTTTGTGCAAGATCTTTAACAGAGCTAGCAATCCCTGTAGTGAGACAACCCATTTAATACATTTAAAAAAAGAGAAACAAAGATGTGGTGGGATTCCATCTTATTTTAAAAATGTGTTTTCTAGAATTAAACTACTAAAAAATTGGCATGCACAAAATAGCTGATAAAAATATTCCTCTGAATTGTACAAGGGAGGTACAGGAAGACTTGATCAGATGTAGGTTACCCAGGACAGGTATAGTCAATGTCCAGTTCAACTGAAATGGTGGTTGAAAGACTCCTTTTTTTGGCACTTTTTAATCTGTGGGTCAGACAGGTTTAATGGTCATACTGTGGTACAGAACAGGTATAGTCAATGTCCAGTTCAACTAAAATGGTGGTTCAAAGACTCCTTTTTCCGGCACTTTTTAAATCTGGGGTTCATGCAGGTTTGGGGCTCATGCTGTGGCCCAGGACAGATATAGTCAATGTCCAGTTCAACTAAAATGGTGGTTGAAATACTCCTTTTTCCGGCACTTTTTAAATCTGGGGGTCATGCAGGTTTGGGGCCCATACTGTGGCCCAGGACAGGGATAGTCTATGTCCAGTTCAACTAAAATGGTGGTTGAAAGACTCCTTTTTCCCGCACATTTTAAACCTGGGGGTCATGCAGGTTTGTGTCTCATGCTGTGGCCCAGGACTGTGATAGTCTTTGTCCAGTTTAACTAAAATGGTGGTTATAAGAGTCGTTTTTTCCGGCACTTTTTAAATCTGGGGGTCATGTAGGTTTGGGGATCATGCTGTGGCCCAGGACAGGGATAGTCTATGTCCAGTGAAACTAAAATGGTGGTTGAAAGACTCCGTTTTCCGGCATTTTTTTAATCTGGGGTCATGCAGGTTTGGGGCTCATGCTGCGTTCCAGGACAGGGATATTCAATGTCCAATTCAAGTAAAATGATGGTTTAAATCATACTGCCTTCTGGCACTTTTTAATTTGTGGGTCATGCAGGTTTAAGGGTCGTGCTGTGGTACAAGACAGGGAGAGTCAATGGTCTGTGACTTTTTTTCTGTGGCTTTTATAACCTTATTGTGTTGCCTAAGATGTAGCACGTATCCATTTTATTGTTGTGGATGTTAATTCCAGCTTCTCCAGCCCTGTTTGGGTGTAAGAATGAAGGTGTTGTTCCTCTCCCATAGACTTTAATGGTCATCGCGCATAATCTATTATCGACTATCGGAAATCGTCTTGATATTTGCCAATATCGACTATCGACCCGATGACGATAGTCGACGTAATCGCTCATCACTACTTATCATGGATACTGCACGGTGAGCGCTGTTAAAAATAAAAATAAAAAGACTACGAGGATTGCAGTATTTTCCAAAAAACGGATTTAAAACTGAACATAAATTCTTGTTCCCCCAAAAATTATACTAATAAAAACATCAACTCATCCCGCAAAAAACAAGCCCCTACACAGCTCCGTACACAGAAAAATTAAAAACTTATGGCTCTCAGACTGTGGCGATGCAAAATCGTGTTTTCCTGTTTGAATAAACGTGTTTTTATTGTATAAAAGCAGTACAACATAAAAAAAATAAAAATTGGGTATCGCTGTATACCATACAGTGACTGCCATAAAAAATAAAAAAACACTACCAAGATTGCTGTATTTTGTTCAAAACGTCTCACAAAAACCTTAATAAAAAGTGAATATAGCGTCATATGCACCCCATAATGGCACCAATAAAAACATCAACTCATCCCACAAAAAGCAAGCCCATACACAGCTCTGCAAACAATAAAATAAAAAAGTTATGGCTGTCAGAATAGGACAACATAAAAACACAATTTTTTAAAGATATATTTCTATTGTGTAAAAGTAGTAAAACAGAAAGAACTATATAAAATTATATATATACACAGGCAGTCCCCAGGTTACGAACGGGATAGGGACTCTAGGTTTGTTCTTAAGTTGAATCTGTATATAAATCGGAACAGGTATATTTATTAAATGTAACTCCAGCACAAAAGGTTTATTTTTTTAGTTTTGGATAGTGCAGGGAAGGGTTTTTACATTTGTTTTGCTGTTTGTGTCCCTGTTAAGAAGATTTCACTTCATGTGCTGCTGTGGCATGCTGGAACTTGTCATTCCACAGCTACTATCTGCTGTGGAACATGGAATGACGAGTTCCAGCATTCCCCATAAATCTCCGTTTGTAACTAGGGGACAGATGTAAGTCGGAACGGTGTAAGTCGGGGACTGCCTGTATATATATAATTACTATATCATTATAATTGTACTGACCCCCGTAGTAAAGTAATCCTGTCATTTACACTGCACGGCAAATTCTGTCAAATCGAAACCCAAAAAACAATGACCGAACTGCGTTTTTTCCTCCAATTTTCATGGCCCAATGCTAAAAAAAACCTATGGAACACCTGTGCACCCAAAATGCACAGTACACCCCTAGATGAGATCCACGAGGGGTGTTGAATCCAAAATGGGGTGACTTCTGGAAGGTTTCACCTGTTCTGCTACTTTGGGGGCTTTGAAAATGCAACACGGCCCCACCAAAATCTGCGTTCCAAAAGCCAAATAGCGCTCCCTCCCTTGTACACCCTGCCATGAGCCCAAACAGCAGTTTACACTCATATGTAGAGTATTGCGGAACTTGGAAAATTGTGGGGTTCTTTTTTCCAGGATTCCTTGTAAGTATGAAACATTTTAAGCTAAAAATGCTGATTGTTGGAAAAAAATACATTTTTAATTTTCGCAGCCTAATGCTAAAAAAATTTGTGAATCACCTGTGTGGTCTATATACTCACTGCACCCCTGGATATATTTTCTAAGGGGTTTAGTTTCCATTATGAAATGCTGCCTAAATAAAATCGTATTGACAATGAGACCCCAAGGCCAAGTAGGGGCTCCTCCTATTCTGGTGCTTATGGTTGAGCCAAATAATGCACTAGGGCCACATATGGGATATCACTAAAAACGGGAGACCTGGGGGAATTCATATTAAGTTGCATTTACCTAGTCACATCAACCGTATTCCAGTGAATAATGGATTAATATTGAAAATCTGCAAATATAGTGAAATTTTGAAATTCCACCTCCAATTTGCTTTAATTTCTATGAAATACCTAAAGGGGTTACAAACTTCCTAAACACTGTTGTAAATACTTTAAGGGGTCTAGTTTCTTAGATGGAGTCATTTATGGGGGTATCTAACATGCAGACCCCTCAAAGCCACATCAAAACTGGACTGGTCCCTAAAAAAAATTATATTGCAAATTTTCTTGAAAATGTGAGAAATTACTACTAAATTTCTAAGCCCTCTAATGTCGTAAAAGAAAAAAAAGACATTTAAAAAATGATTCCAACCTATAGTGGATGATTCCAACCTATAGTGGACATATGGTACGTGCTAGTTATAAACTATTTTGTGGTGAATAATTATCTGTTTTGCACGCAGAAATTTTGGAGCTTTCAAAATGACAATTTTTTCCAAATTTTCACGAAATTTGTATATTTTTTCACAAACAAAAAGGATTTAAATGGAGTAAAATTTCTTACTGAACTTAAGCACAATGTGTCATGTAGAAAACAATCGCTGTAATCACATGATAGGTAAAAGTGTCAAAAAGTTATTCCAAAAAGTGACACATGTCAGATTTCAAAAATAGGGCTGTGTCAGGAAGGCCAAAACTGGCTGGGTCCTTAAGGGGTTAAATAACCCAACACAGCAATAATCAGGGTAGCAAAATGGTTCAAATGCCGCAGTTAGTTAAACAACACTAAACACCTGGTTCAATAGTGGTTATTTCACAGTCTCTGCATACTGCTTTAAAGAACTGCTTCTGAATGCTGTATCTGGCAATACAATGTGTACGGCGATCCACTTTGCTGACAAAAATAGAGAGCGGCTGTGTTTTAACTGACCAAGCATTCCAGCCAGCAGTGCCCAGGTCTCTAAGGCTATGGTCACATAGCTTAAAATGGGACGTATCATATTTCGCACCGTATTGCGCTAAATACGGGGCGAGATACCTGACAGTTATTACGGTAATCCACAGTTCTCATAGAGAACTATGGATTACATGTCAATTATTCATGGCGTATACGCGCCGTGAATAATGAATGTCTATGGGGCCGGTGGGCTACCAGCCCCCCCGCCCCTGTACACACGGCGTAATTGCGGGGCGAAATAAGTCCCGCAATTACTGCCGTGTGAACATAGCCTTACACATACGAACTGGCTTTAAGACTAATGTGATGTCACCTAGACTAAGGCCGCCTGTCCAAAAACACAAAGCTTTGTGTGTATTATTGTGGCTGTTTCATGTGTATGTTTGAAGCAGTTATTTAAAGCGATATTCTGAGACGTTCGATATAATAGCTGACTGTGAAATAACCACTATTGAACGAGGTGTTTAGTGTTGATTAACTAATTGCGGCATTTGAACCATTTTGCTGCTCTGATAATTTCTGTGTTAAGTTATTTAAGGTGTATGAAATAATTAGTGGTCGTGCCTTTCACTTTTATCTACAATTGGAAACCTGTCAATTACCACATAACAAGTGCTAGAATCAGGCAGAGTTCAGACTGATGCTTAGAACACATATGTTTCAGGCACAGAGGACAGAGGCAGAGGACCATGCTGAGGCCTGAACAGGCACGGTCATAACACAATGCTTTTCTATCATTTCATTTTTTTTTACCATTATGTCACTAAGAAAGAATGTTTCATTTGTCATCATAGGTACATGTATTAGGTAAACAAAAAGTTTGTTCATAAGCCTATAACCCTCTGTCTGGTCTATTCATGGCTCCTCCTACCGCTGACCCCCACCCCCATCCCCCCCCCCCCCCCCCCCCCCCGCCCCCCCCCCCCCCCCCCCCCCCCCCACCCCCCCCCCCCCCCCCCCCCCCCCCCACCCCCCCCCCCCCCCCCCCCCCCCCCCCCCCCCCCCCACGCCCCACCCTTCCCCCACCCCCCCCCCCCCCCTCCCCTCCCCCCCCCCCCCACGCCCCCCCACCCCCCCACACCCCCCACCCCCACCCCTCCCCCCCCCCCCCCCCCCCCCCGCCCAACCCCACACACACACCCACCCCCCACACCAACACAACCACCCACCCCCCAAACTTTTTTTTGGGTAAAGTTAAAAAATAACCCACACCGCTAAACAACAAAAAAAAAAACACCCCACCCCCCCCCCCCCCCCCCCACCCACCCCCCCCCCCCTTCTCTACAGGGATCTAAACCTAATATTTAGCTTTGGTTCAATGGAATATCTTTAACTTGCTCTCCAGTAATGACACATGTTATTCTTAGCCAAATCACAAAACATTTCCAGACTGAAATTGAAGGAAAATGACCGAGCAGAAAATACAGCCATAAGATCCAAAATGTAGCTCAAGTAAGTAGCTGAGAGGAGATGTATTACTTGTAAATGTTGTCTATCATAAATAGTCTCAAGTAAGTAGCTGGGGGAAACCTATTACTTGTAAATGTTGTCTATCACAAATAGTCTCAAGTAAGTAGCTGGGGGAGACCTATTACTTGTAAATGTAGTCTTTCATAGAAAAAACTTTATTAAATTGGTGATCCCAAGAAGCCACTTCCGAGCACATTACCTCAGCTATATTCAAAATTCCCGTAGAAATGAATGGGGAGGATGGCTGCAAGCATAGGTGTAACTTTAGAGGGGTACGGAGGGGACTGTCCCCCCCACTTTTTTCCTGGGTGGGGGACAGTCCCCCCCACTTTTTAGCCTCTTCAATAAAAAATAAATTCATATAATGATAAAAATATATACTATAATAATAATAAAGCATGCAATTACGGTAATTGTGGAGATCAGAGCACAGAGGAGGAATAAGTTAACCCTTTACCTTCTATATTTCTGTGCATCTTGAGGGGACAGAGTAGGTAGCAGCCTCAAGTGTCAGTGCACTGAGAGCAGAGATGATGGTATACAGAAGTCAGCAGGGCTGCTTCACCAATCAGAACGCGCTTCACAGTCCCAGTACACTCTATAGTCTGGTCTTTTATCTTCCCTCCCACTTATAACACTTTCCCCTATGCTCAACCCCTCATCAGAGAAGAAGAGAAGCTCTTGTCGCAAATGCCAACTGCACCAGAACTACAGGAGACAGTAAGGAGAGACAATGGTGCTAGGCGTTGTTTGTTCTGCATGTGAGTAGGGTATGTACTGTATATGTGAGATGTGTATATACTGTACAACCTTATGTCTAACCTTGTGTCCCGTCTTCCCTGCACTTACACACCGGGGAAAATTGAAAAGTGAATGGGCGCATTTTAGAGTATGGACTGCCAGCAACGTACTTCTAAACACCTGGCATATAGCAAGAGCGCACAGTACGCCCCACTATACACCGTGTGAACATACCTTCGCGCAGAAGAAATGAATCTGGATTCTGGGGTGGATTAAGTGCGTGATCAGCCTCAGAAAACCGGCATCTAATCCAACCATGAAACTGATTTTAATATACCCTATGTAAAATCAGTGTCGTTGATTAGATGACACTGATTTTACTTGAGTATTTTCGGCGCATACTGTCAGCACCTACTAAGAATTATTTGAGGTGTTTTATGCACTAAGGGATAGGAGGCAGTAAATCGCCTTGGGAGTCTGGGTTGTTTTGCCTCGACGGATTCTGCGTTTGCAAGCACCGAATTCCAACAAGCAAACAACACCGTCAATGCCGAAAAACCATCAGTTTGAAACTCACCTAAGTGAGGTATTGTGTCTGTGTTCAATGTATGTAGTATATACACATAATTTCTGCGGTACCTTATGTCTAATGTAGTCTCTGTGGTACTGTGGTAAAGTAAATCTCGGGGTACGTGAATAATGCAGTAATTCTAGGGTACAGTAATGTAATATCTGGTGTATGGTGTGTAATGTAGTAATCTCTGGGGTACAGTGTGTAATGTAATCTCTTGGGTATGGTGTAATGTAATCTGTGTGGTACATTGAGTAATGTAATCTCTAGGGTATGGTGTAATGTAATCTCTGGAGTACAGTGAGTAATGCAATTCATTTCTAGGGTTCAGTGAGGGCTCCTGCGAGCTACATGTGAATTGAGGATAATTACATCAAATAGAGTGTGGTGTGGAGCCTCCCAACTCTTTTCCCGATAGAGCTTTGCTTTATGGCAAAACAGTCAATGAGGTCTGAAAGGCACGTAAATCCTAACACCAAGAGAGATTTTCCCCCTTCTAAGCCACTATCGCCTCTCATCCAGCCAACCAGTAATTTCTACGCTGCACTGACAAGTTGCAAATACCCTGAAACAGCTGTCTGCAGATGGACTTAACTGGTTTGGCTCAAATCCCTTTCACATTGCTAGGTTCCTGCTAGCTACTTGTGAATTGATATAACTTACATCCAATACAGTGTGCTGTGAAGCACCCTAATCTCTTTCCCAAAGCCTTTGCTTTAGGGTTAAGTGTGTAATAGAATACATTTTTGGGTTATAATGAATTATATTTCTTGAGTTCAATGTGGAATTCATTTCTAATGTGCAGTTAGTAGTGTAATTTCTGTGGCTCCCATGTGTAATATAATTAATTTCTGGGGTGCAGTGAGTGATGTCATTTCCTGGTGTATGGTTTGCAATAAAAAAAAAATTTTGGACAGTTTTGTGGACGATAAGGTGATTCCTAGGTACAGTGAGATGGTGTTCTTTATTCCTCATATCTGTATGTGTATAACATGTTTTTTTGTTTGGTTTGAATGTAATGCAGTAGTGATGAGTAGATGGCAGAATAGAAGTCGAAATTTTGCTGCATTGTCACAACATTTTTTTATTTCCATCTAGAGGGAAATAAGATAGGTTGGCTGGTTCTGTTTCATTGCTCATGACTCTTTTATAGTCCCAGACCCCCCCCCCCCACCCCACCTTCCCGTCTCTGAACTTCATGATTAGAGAGCACACTCATAAACCTTACGGATTGCTCCAAAGAGAGTGCCATAAGTAGTGTAGAGCGATTTTTTATCGACAAAAGTTGAAAACGTCAAGGTTTTTTATGGGGAACGAATTTCCCATCATTCGTTAATAAAGGTTAAATTCTGAGCATAATCTATAAATATCGCGCCTTTTTCGGCGCTATCCTGTAATTTTAGGAGGCCAGCAATCATATTATAGAAAGAGCATGGTAGATGTGTTGAGACTTCAAGACTGGGATTTGTGGTATGGTTGCGATGGCTGGAAAAATCACATGACCCTCGTTTTTTCATAGAAACAGCGTTTCCTGTTTTCAGCCTCAGTGTCTCTCAGCTCTCATAGGGAAAGGACTGCGCTCTGCTGTGCCACACAGCGCAGCGAAATTAGTCTATTTTCTGCACAGAGAAACCTCAGCTATAGCTTGTGATCCTTCCAATTTAGTTAGTTTAGAGATGTTTAACATTTTTAATGTAGTTAGCATAGAGAATTTTAAAGCAGCACTACCGGTGTAAAGGTCACGGCGGTAGGAGCGGGGGGGGGGCCCCGCGGGCGAACACAGACAATCTCTAACTCTAAATACATTTGATAAAGTTCACCAGAGACATAGTGAGAAATGTGAGTGGAATATCTTTATTATTTAACAGTTTTCTATTGAAATATTTCCTGGATATTGGGCATTCTGAACTTAATATTGGATAAACATCATTTCTAGTAACTTGCAGGTCTCTTTGATAGCTGCAAAACTCCATTTTATATCATTATACATTTCAGATAGGTGTTCAATTTTTACCCAATACTACCTGAGACTGATTATATTAACAACCTTAGCACTTAAAATACAAATCCACAATCTTGTAGTCATGATGTGGTGGGATGATGCACTCAGCACAGTTGTTTGTTGCCAAAAATACCGTGTTATCGTACGAAAACATCACAGTTACGTGTTTTTTTTACTTTTGCGCACCAGTACTTTCATTGACCACATCTACGTAGAATCTAAAACCTCATTCTATAATTCACCACAGGTGAATAGAAGGTTCAAAAAAATACCGGAAATTAATACTAAACATAACAATACGTTTTTTTTTTGACTTTTGCTCACCCAATAATGTTCAATGACAGCAGCATCTACGTAAATCTTAAAAACAGCAATTCTATATTCACCACAGGTAATTGAAAGTGCAAAAAATACAGTTTATTATATTCAAAACAATAACAGTTACGTGTTTTTATGACTTTTGCGCACCCATTTACTTACATTGACGGCAGCATCTACGTAAATCATAAGAACAGCAAATTCTATATTCACCACAGTGAATTGAAAGGTGCAAAAAAATACAGTTTATTAAATCAAAACATAACAGTTACTGTTATATGACTTTTTTTCGCACCCAGAAACGTTGTCCATGACGCAGCATCTACGTAATCTTAAAACAGCAATACTAATTCACCACAGGTGGAATTGAAAGGTGGCAAAATACAGTTATTATACAAACATAACAGTTTACGTGTTTTTTGACTTTTGCGCAGCCAGTTAACTGTCATTGACGCAGCATCTAACGTAAATCTTAAAACATCAATGCTATATCACCACAGGTGAATTGAAAGGTGCAAAAAATACCGGGTGATTATACAAAAACATAACAGATACGTTTTTTTTTTGACTTTTGCGCACCCATACTGTTCATTGACGCAGCGTCATACGTAATTCATAAAACAGCAAATTCTAAAATCACCACAAGGTGAATTGAAAGGTGGCAAAAAAATACAGTTATTAAATCAAAAACATAACAGTATACGTGTTTTTTTGACTTTTTGCGCACCCAGAACTGTTCTTTGACGCATGCATCTACGTAAATCTTAAAAACAGCAAATTCTATATTCACCAAGGTGAATGAAAGGTCAAAAAGATTACCGAGTATTATACGAAAAATAACAGATAACGTGTTTTTTTGACTTTTGCCACCCAGAACTGTTCAATTACGCAGCATCTACGTAATATCTAAAACAGCAATTCAAAATTCACCACAGGTGAATAGAAAGAGCAAAAAATACAGTTTTATATATATCAAAACATAACAGTACGTGTTTTTGACTTTTTTTGGCGCACCCATACTGTTCATTGACGCAGCATCTACGTAAATCTTAAAACAAGCAATTCTATATTCCACAGGTGAATTGAAATGTGCAAAAAACCGTGTATTATACGAAAACATAACAGTATACGTGTTTTTGACTTTGTGCGGGCACCCAGTACTGTCATTGACGCAAGCATCTACGTAAATCTTAAAACAGCAATTCAATAATCAACACAGTTCTATTGAAAGCTGCAAAAAAAACAGTAACTATATATCGAAAACCATAACAGTTACCTGTGTTTTTTGACATGCGCACCCTGTACTGTTCATTGACGCAGCATCCACGTAAATCTTAAAACAGCAATCTATATTCACCACAGGTAAATGAAAGGTGCAAAAATACATTTTAATATATCAAAAACATAACAGTTACTGTTTTTTGACTTTTTGCGCACCCAGTACAGTCATTGACGCATCATCTACGTAAATCTTAAAACAGCAATTTCAATTTCACCAGCAGGTGTACTTGAAAGGGAGCAAAAATACGTGTATTATACGAAAACATAACAGATACTGTGATTTTTGACTTTTGCCGCACCCAGTACGTGTTCAATTGACGCGCATCTACGTAAATCTTAAAACAGCAATTCTATATTCACCACAGTGATATTGAAAGTGTGCAAAAAATAAACAGTTATTATATCAAAAACATAACAGTTTTACGTGTTATTGACGATTTGCGCACTCCAGTACTGTTCATTGACGCAGCATCTATCTAAATCTTAAACAGGCAATTCTATATTTCACCACAGGGAATGAAAGTTGCAAAAAATACGTGTAGTATCACGGAAAACATAACAGATAACGTGTTTTTTTACTTTTGCGCACCCAGTACGGTTCAATGACGCAGCGACTTACTAAATCTTAAAACAGCAAATATCTAATCACCACAGGTGAATTGAAAGTGTGCAAAAAATACAGTTTATTATATCAAAACATAACAATTACGGAATTTTTTGACTTTTGCGCACCCAGTACTGTAAAATGACGCAGCATCTACGTAAACTCATAAAACAGCAATTGCAATATTCACCACAGTGAATTGAAAGGTGCAAAAAAATACGTGCATTTATACGAAAACATAATAGGATACTGTGTTTATTTTGACTTTTGACCACCCAAGGTAACGTCATTGACGCAGCATCTACGTAAATCTTAAAACAGCAATTCTATATTCACCACAGTTGAATTGAAAGGTGCAAAAAATACAGTTATTATATCAAAAACATAACAGTTACTGTTTTTTGACTTTTGCGCACCCAAACTCGTTCATTGACAGTGCAGCAACTACTTAAATCTTAAAACAACAATTCCTATATTCACAGGTGAATTGAAATGGTGCAAAAATACGTGTAATTAAACGAAAACATAACAGTTACGTGTTATTTGACTTTTGCGCACCCAGATACTGTCATTGACTCAGCACTTCGTAAATCTAAACAGCATTCTATAATTCACGCACAGGTGAATTGAAAGGTGCAAAAAATACCGTTTATTATATCAAAACATAAACTGTTACGTGTTTTTTGACTTTTGCGCACGCCAGTAACTGTTCATTGACGCAGCATCTACGTAAATCTTAAAACAGCATTCTATTATTCACCACAGGTGAATTGAAAGGTGCAAAAAAGTACAGTTTTATTATATCAAGAGAACATTAAGCAGTTAACGTGTTTTTTTGACTTTTGCGCACCCAGTACAGTTTCATTGACGCAGCATCTTACGTAAATCTTAAAAACAGCAATTCTATATCACCACAGGTGAAATTGAAAGGTGCAAAAATACCGTGAATTATACGAAAACATAACAATACGTGTATTTTTGACATTGCGCACCCAGTAACTGTTCATTGACGCAGCATCTACGTAAATCTAAACAGCAATTCAATATTCCACCACAGGAGAATGAAAAGGTGCAAAAATACAGTTTATTATATCAAGAACATAACAGTAACGTGTTTTTTGACTTTTGCCGCACACCAGTACATGTTCATTGACGCAGCACTACGAAATCTTAAAACAGCAATTCTATATTCACCACATGTGACATTATAGGTGCAAAAATACCGTTTATTATACTAAAACAAATCAGATACTTTTTATTTGACTTTTGCGCACCCATACTGTTCATTGACGCAGCATCTACTAAATCTTAAACACAGCAATTCTAAATTCACCAGCAGGTGAATTGAAAAGTGCAAAAAATACAGTTTATTATATCAAAACATAACAAGTTACTGTTTTTTGTGACTATGCGCACCCATACTGTTCAATGACGCAGCATCTACTAAATCTTAACACCGCAATTCTATATTTCACCACAGGAGAATTGAAAGGCAAAAAAATACAGTTTAATAATATCAAAACATAACATTACGTGTTTTTTGACTTTTGCGCACCCAGTACTGTTCATTGACGCAGCATCTACTAAATCTTAAAACAGCAATCTATATTCACAGGTTGAATAGAAAGGTGCAGAAAACTACCGTGTATTATACGACAACATAACAGTTACGTAGTTTTTTGACGTTTGCGCACCCAGTACTGTTTCATTGACGCAGCATCTACGTAAATCTAAAAACAGCAATTCTATATTCACACAGGTGAATTGAAAGGTGGCAAAATACCATTTAAATTATAGCCAAAGAACATAACATATACGTGTATTTTGGAATTTTGCCCAGTCCATATTTGTTTATATACACCTATGCAGTTAAATTTGAATCCAGCAATATTGTTTTGGATTAGAGGGAATTTGAGAATAGCTGTGATTGCCGTCTTTTTATAAGAGTGACTTATCCAAAACTATACCCCATACCTTCTCAATTTTTTATATTTCTGGACATGGGACGTAAAGCAGGTTGGTAATCAGCAAAGAGGGGTCGCACATGGAGGTATAGGGTACGAGAGCAGGTGCTCCTTCCCAGCTGGCGACAACACGCATGCCCGCGGATCTCAGTTGCAGGACCGTCAGGGCCTGTCATCGCTGGGTCAGGGCCATTGAATCTAAATACGAACATCGTCGCCAATCTCCTTCATTTGTTGTAATGCCCAACCTGCAACCTAGCAGTCTTACCTCCTCGTCCATACTGCAGTCACGCCACAATGTCGTCATCATCATCATCACATCCGTCCAACATGAAGCATCCCAAATGTTTCGACTCGTGTAGCTCACCACTGTGGATAATGCATTGTCTGAAGACCTCTTTGAGACAAAATGCGTTTGGGGTCAGAAGCATGTAAAAGATCAAAGAGGATGAATTAGTCCTGCACTGACGCCCATTTACAGAATCCCACCAGTTGAGGTAAGGAAGCCGTTCAATCGGCAAAAATCCCGGGCGGTCGTCAACGCACTTGCAGTGCCCCTTGCTTTTGTAGCCCCGCACTTCTGGATTCAGAAATTCAATACGAACAAGTCACCATTGTTGATGGATGATATGATGACGACATTGCCCGGATCCATCCTGTCTTTTCCGCAAATTTGCTTGCTAGCGCTTCATCAGTGGACGAGGAGGAAGACGATGGGGTAGTGTCAATACGGGTCCCGGCCACAAAAAGGGAGAGGGCGGTACGCAGAAGTCCGCTGATAAGATTCCGCCATCCACGTCCAGCGCAAACCCCGCTCCTCGCTTAATCGCCGTCAAAAAAGGTCCGAGGAACCTCTCAAGCCTGGTGCCATCTTTGAGCAAGCCTCTGGATTCAACTCAGCTATGTCATATGCCTCCTTTGCGAAACGCATAGTAAGGCAAGAACCTTAAGTGGTTAACCACCACAACATTGTCAAGCACATGCAGCGAATGCATGAGTTTGGAAATGGAGGGAACACTGCCAAAAAAGGCCATACCGACCCGGTCCTCCAACCACTGTCACACCCTCTGTCTCCGCCTCCTCCTCCTCCGCCACCACCAAGCGTTCCTCTCCGCTGCCCATGTCTCTCATAGCATGATCAGGGATCTTCCTCCGCTTCAGCCTCCACGTCGCCCGGAGTACCACCCACACCACCAGAGACCCATCCTACCCCATTCTCCTTCCGCACAGTTTGACGACCGCACGCCGTACAGCGGCCAGTCTAGCACCACCTTCTGTCTCCCCAGAGGATTGGTAACAGAAAGAAACACTTAACCAAACCAACCCAAAGCCAAAAGCCTGAATGTCGGCATTGCCAGCTTTTGGCCATGGGTGAAATGTTGGTCCTTCCGTCTGGAGGACACAGATGGGTTCCGCCACTCATGTCCCTCCGCCTGCCCCCAATACAGATGCCGAGCAGCGCATTTCTTTGCCAAAAAGCCGTCCCTGCCCTGGCCATCCACGTGTCATCTAAAATTTTCAAGGCGTCGTAGTCTGCAACTTGTGTCCTTAAAAGTCCATCTCACACCGACACATGTGACCTATTAATCACGGCCAAGGGCCCGCTATATCTCAGTGACAGCACACTGTGGGTGAGCTGGTAGGATGTCTCTGGGGGTGACGTGGCGTCTCAGCTCCTGCGCACGCTCTTCACACAGCAGTGATTGTGCCAGTCTCTTCCCCCAATGTCCTCTGGTGCATCACGAGCCCAGAGACACCCAGGCCGTGTTTAAATTAATCTGCCTTGGAGACCGTCCACACACAGTCAGGAGGCTGTGGAACGCTCTAAGCAACGAGGAACCGAGCGCTGGCTTGTGACAAGACCATGTTCCAGCAAGTTGGTGTGCGAATAACGCGAAATCTTTGCCGCCCTTAAGATCAGTAAGGCTGGAGCACATCCCTTGCCTGGCACATGTCATGAACCTTGTCGTCCAGAAATTTCTAAAGAGCACCCGGGGTCGGAACTTCCTGCTGAAGAAGGCTCGTGGTCTGAGTTCGCACTTCCGCGTCGCAACCCTGCTTCATGCCCGCCTGGCTGCGTTGCAGCTTCAGCTCGGCTCCCCCGTCAACCGTCTCATTGTTGACGGGCAACACGCTGGAATTCCACCACCACATGCTCCAGCAGATTGTGGCAGCAGCGCAATGCCATACGCAGTACGAAGTTACACTGGCTGACAAGCAGCGGTACGGACTCGGGGTGTTGAACCACCGAGAGTTGGAGGCATGTTGAAAGAGCTCTGCACATCCTTGCAAGTTTTTGAAGAAGCCACCAAAATGGTCAGTGGCGACAATGCCCTTTCACATGAGCATTGTGTTGATCTTATTCTGGTAACGATTCGTTGGACACTCTGAAAAACAACATGTCCCGCCAGCGACACGGTGAGAGGAGACTGGACACAGAAGCGGACACGGAGCCCTTTCTCTCCGTCAAATCCACAAGTGCCCGACAGTTTTCACAATTTCATCGGTCTTCATTAGCAGTGGTTTTTCGGTCCATAGCTAGTGCAGGTGGCGGCATCAGCTCTCAGTGGTGCATCATATCAGGCAAGCCAGGGCTGGTTTGAAGCTGTGCCGTAGCAGCGGAGAGGAGGAGGAGGAGGTATTCCTATACACCGATGTTACCGACGTCCCTAGCCTTGAAAGAGGTTGGCGCTACTTTGGGATTACGAGGAAGATGAGGAAAGATCAGTTTGCTAGTGCCCCTCGCCCCAGAGGCTTGGGAAATCAAGCTCCAACTCTCACATTAGTGATTTGATTATCCATTTCCTCAACATGATCCCTCGCATTAAGCCATCAAAATGAACAACAGTTACTGTTGGCCACCCTCCTGGAACCCGGTACAAAACAAAAATCACACTTTCCTTCCACCCACCCAAATAGCGAATAAATCAGGAAATGGAGACCTTTGCAGATTGATCAACTGGAGACAACTGTTGCGTCTGCTTCAACGTTCCCCAAATGTCACGGTGGAACAACATCAGCGACGTGACAGCAGTAAGTGCCAGTATGCGTAGCGTCAGCAGCAGCACGGTGGCAGAAGCCTAATGGGTGACCTCTGTGCAATCTTTGTTTACCACCTCACCAACGCATGCAAAGCAGGGCACACCATCCAACACACAGAGATCAATCTTAAGATCATGGTGCACGACTATCGCGTCTCAACACCTGGATGTTTTTTTGCATGTGTTTCCGTACCCAAATTGACTTCTGGTATCCAAACATGGACGAATGGCCCGAGCTGGCTCGTCCAGCCATAAGGTGTGTGTCCTTGCCCGGCATCCAGCGTCATGATCTGAGCGGACCTTCAACACAGCTGGAGGAGCATTACAGACAAACGCATCCGCTTTCCATAGAGATACTGTTGGAATCGTTTGACTTCTTCAAGATGAATCTGCATGGATCCTGGTTGATGTTGTGGCCCCAATTGCCGAGGTCACCGATTATTGCCGGTCTACTCACATTCCTTTTCAAACAGAAATGGTCCTCTTGATACTTTTTTAAAAAAGATCATTTCTTAGCTGCAATTGTTTATTCTCTTTTCCCAACAGTTTCATTTTGATGGTTTTGCTGTGAGGAGACAGAAAAAGACAGCAAGGTTTCATGACAACACCGGTATTCCATTTACTCAACTTTATCTTAAGAAAGGTTTCGCATGTCAATGGTTTTGATGTCATGTTGTCTGTTGAGATACAGCAATAATCATGGCCTTTGAACAGAAAGTGACTCTAATTGGCCCATTTCTCCCCTCACAATTTTTAATAGTGGCTGAGAAAGTCATATTTATAAGTTTTTTGGGGTCATGTTGCTGTGAGATACAGCTATAATTATGGTCCTTTGGAATAGAAAAGTGTGCCTTACTAAGTGGCATTATCTCCTCACAATTTTTAACAGTGGCTGAGAAGTCATATTTTATAATTTAGTCATGCTAGCTTTGAAATGCAGCAATACTACAGATCCTATTATAAAAAAATGTTGTTTCTAACAGACCATTTGTTCTTTCACCATTGACCAAGTGGCTCAAGGGTCCATGCTTTGAATTTTTGGGGGAATTTTGCTGTGACATGCAGCTATACTACAGGTCCTATTCTAAAAAATGAATTTGTTCTAACAGACATTTTCTTCACAATTTGACCAAAGTGCTCAGGGTCATGCTTTGAATTTTTGGGGGAATTTGGCTGTGACATGCACTATACTACTGGTCCTATTCAAAAAATGATTGTTTTCTAACAGACATTTGTTCTCACAATTGACCAAAGTGGCTCAAGGGTCATGCTTTGAATTATTGGGGCATATTGCTGAGACATGCAGGCTATACTACAGGCCAATTCTAAAAATTTTGGTTTTTCTAACAGACATTTGTTCTTCACAATTGACCCAAAGTGGCTCAAGGTCTTGCTTTGAATTTTGGGGCATTTTTGCTGTGACATCAGCTATACTACAGTCCTTTCTAACAATGTTGTTTCCTAACAGACATTTATTGTTCTTCACAATTGACCAAAGTGGCTCAAGGTCAGCTTTGAATTTTTGGGGTCATTGCTGTGACATGCACTATAACTACAGGTCCTATTCTAAAAAAAAGTATTGTTTCTAACAGACATTTGTTCTGCACAATTGAGAAGAGTGGCTCAAGTGTGATGGTGCTGTCGAGAAACAGAATAGTAGACACTGTTTAATGGACACATATTGCAGAAATGACTTTTTTTTGCAAGACTTTAACATAAGCTATCAAATCCCTGTATTGAGACAACCCATTTATAACAATGAAAAAAAGAGAAACAAGACTGGTGGGATTTCCATCCTAATTTAAAAATTAGTTTTCTAGAATTAAAGTACTAAAAAACTTGCATGTAAAAATAGCTGTTAAAACATTCTCTGAAATTGTACAAGGGAGGTACAGAAAACTTGACCATATGTGTAGGTTATTCAAGAACAAGGAGTATGGTGAGAGCACAGACAGAGAACAAAGTACAGAACCAATTCCTCCAGAAGCGTTGAGTAAAATGAGAAAAAAGAATGCCAAGATAAATGGCACCTGGGTGTAACAGAGCGTTAACCACCATTATTTCTCAAGTGAAGCTCAATTGGTCCACACTCATACGGAGGGTCAAATCGTCTACCCGGATAGACTGTGTACAGAGGAAGGCTTGAGTTCTCACACTTCCGCTCCGCACTACTGCTTCATCACGACATATTTTTCGTTGCTGCTTCATCAGGCATTTAACCTGCCGTGTTTAATAGATGACCGGACGCCAGCCCTGGCCTTCACCGCAACCCGTATCGCTATACCCATATCCCGACCAAACCACCGTAACTCGCCCGTGTCTGCTGTGGGCCCAGGACAGTATATCCAATGTCCATAAACTAAAATGGTGGTTGAAAGAACTCTCTTTCCGGCACTTTTTAAATGTGGGGTCATGCAGTATTGGGGGCACATCTGTGGCCCAGACAGTATAGTCAATTGTCCATTAAACTACAATGTGTGTTGAAAGCTCCTTTTCCGGGGGCACTACTTTTTAAATGTGTGGTCATGAGGTTTGGGGCTCATTGCTGTGGCCAGACAGGTATAGTCAATGTCCAGTGAACTGAAAAATTGGGTGTTGAAGAGAATCCATTTTCCGCAACTTTTAAATGTTGGGGTCATGCAGGTTTGGGGCGTCATGCTGTGGCTCCATGACAGGTATAGTCAATGTGCCATGAAACTAAAATGGTGGATGAAAGACTCCCTTTTCCGGCACTTTTAAATGTGGGGGTCACAGTTTTGGGGGCTCATGCTGTGGCCCAGACAGGTATAGTCAATGTCCAGTGGAACTAAATGGTGTTGAAAGAACTCCTTTTTCCGGCACTTTTAATTGTGGGAGGTCATGCAGGTTTGGGGCTCATGGCTGTGGACCCAGGACAGGTATAGTCAATGTCAACTGAAACTAAATCGTGGTTGAAAGACTCCTTTTTCCGTCACTTTTAAAAGTGGGGGTCATGCAGGTTTGGGGCTCGATCTGTGGCCCAGTACAGTATAGTCAATGTCCATGAAACTAAAATTGTTGTTGAAATACTCCTTTTTCCGTCACTTTTTAAATGTGTGGGTCATGCAGGTTTGGGGCTATGCTGTAGGCCCAGGACAGGGATAGTCAATGTCCAGTTGAAACTAAAATGGTTGGTTGAAAAGACTCCTTTTTCCGTCACGTTTTAAATGTGGGGTCATGCAGGTTTGGGGCTCAAGCTGCGGTTCCAGGACAGGGATATTCAATGTCCAGTTCAGTAACAAGATGTTCAAATCAATACTGCCTTCTGGCACTTTTTTAATTTGTGGGGTGAATGCGGTTTAAGGTCAGGCTGTGGTACAAGACAGGGAATAGTGAATGGTCTTGTGACTTTTTTCTGTGACTTTTTATAACTTAAGTGTGTGCCTAAGAATAGACGTATCCATTTTGACTGTTGTGGAAGTTAATTTCAGCTTCTCCAGCCTTGTTTTGGTGTAATAATGATGGTGTTTGTTGCTCTCCCACTAACTTTAATGTAATCGCGCATATCGATGCTCACTATCCCGAAAAACCTTATCGTTAGCGTCCGCCTATCGACTATAGATCGATCTCGATAGCCAATGCAATCGCTCAACACTAGCCATAAGGACTCTGCCCCGCCCTGCGGGGAGCTCATAGCACTCCCTCAGACCTCATAGCTGGGAAAATTGGCCCCCCCCACTTTTTGAACCAAAGTTACGCCCCTGGCTGCAAGCACAACCCTTCTCATTCTTTAACACATCTGGCTGGTAGATTGTTATGAGTCAACCTGTAACTTCTAAGTGGCTTCATGGGAACACTCCTTTAACCTCTTAGGCCGTGTTCAGACGGCTTATTCAAGCCGTAATTGCGAGCCGGATTGCGCTCTCAATTCCGGCTTGAAATAGGGGGCGGTGCTGGGGCGCGGCCGCCGGCCCCCATAGACTTACATTTTCTACGGCGCGTATTGCGCTGATAATGAGCAATAGACTATCTCCCCGCCCGCGGATTCCGCCCGAGCGCGAAGGAGCGACGGAATCCACTTGTTTTCTCTATTGAGAACAGTGGATTACCGTAATTACGGCGACGGATTGGCGCCGTACTGCAGCGCAAATCCGCGGCGAAATAAGCCGTGTGAACGGCCCCTTAAAGACCTTTTTTCTTGGTTGACACGTCCGTTTTTTCCTCCTCGCCTTCCAAGAGCCATAACTTTTTTATTTTTCCAGCTACCAAAATGTAGGAGGGCGTTTATTTTGCAGTACGATATGTAATTTCTAATGGGGTTATTCACTGTACTATAGAAAATATTGGGAAACCGCAAAAAAATTCCAAGCAGGACAAACTGTGAAAAAAATTTACTGGTGCCATGTTTGCGGGGTTTTCTTAGGCCATTCACTCTCTGGTAAAAATTGTGTGTTATCTGTATTCTACAGGTTGATACACATCCGGCACAACCAAACATGTAAGGTTTCCGTTATGTTTTGGTAATGTAAAAAAATTCCAAATATTTTTGATTTTCTGCGACCAATGACTCTACAAAAGAATTTTGTACTAACACCAACATACTTGAGTGAGGGTGCATTTCTTGCAGACGGAAGCGTACTTTTTATTGGTACCAGTTTGGAATACATGCAACCTTTTTGATCAATTTTATTCCAATTTTTAGGGGATGTGATATGACTAAAAAAATGCAATTTTGGCGTTTGGAATTTTTTGTTCAGCATACGTTGATAAGATATGTATATTTAAATAGATTGGACTTTTTCGGAGGCGATGATACCAAATAATTGTAACTTTTTTTATTATTTTATTTTTTTTATTTTTAAAATGGCAAAAGGGGGGTGATTTGAACTTTTAATTTTTAAATTTTTTTTACACATTAAAACATTTTTTAACTTTGAGTCCTCCTAAGGCGCTTCATCACCAGGGGATGCAATCATTTCTACAGCCTAATAAATTGTATAGACAATGCATTAGGGTGTACCAATATGGTGGTTTCCCCACTTGTGGCTCCACATGGCAGCGATGGATGCCTTCACAAAGCTTCCTGCTGCCATGTACAGCGATCGGGGCACAGTTATCTGGTGTCCCAATCGCAGTGATTTCTCATTGATTTAGATGCTGCGGCCATCTTTGCCGTGGTGTCTAAAGGGTTAAATAGTGTTTAAACAGGGTTAAACAGTCGCGATCCTGCTACAAAGCCCCTTAGCAACTCTAGGACGTACTTATACGTCCAGGGTCATTAAGGGGTTAAGGTTGCACTTAATGTCTTAGCTTGGGTTCACAGGCTCCAGCAGCCACTTTCAGCCATCAGTGACTAGCACAATTTGCAAAAGAAAGAGTGATGTTAATGGCAAATTCGTGCTGGCATTTGTGGCCACTTTTGTATGCATATGGCTTCTGTACAACGGGACCTCAGCAAGCAAAAATATTACAGCAAATTTCAGGGTCGTTTGTCTGCACTCAATGATCACTGTAAATACAGATCAGTTTTGCAGGAGGTGTGATGCAGAGGTGTCATCAGGCCTCCTGCGACGCTGAGAGCAGGGCCATGATGATCTCACGCCAGATACTAGCTCCCAGAGTTAGCTGCTCAGCAGAGGAAGGGGGAGTTGTGAATGGAGATGATAGAACCCTAAAAAGTTCGAATAGAACCTCAAATTTTGAGAAGTTCGGTTCGAAGTTCAAGTTGAACTCAAACCAAACTTCAAACCCTTTAAAGTCAAATGGGAGAAGACGTTCTGGTTAATTTTTATACCCATACAGGTAAGGAGAAGCTGCAATTAGCATCCATAACAGTAAAATGGATACGTGGAACAACAGTGAAGAAAATTTGGCTCTAAGAGTCACAGAAAAAAATTCACAGGCTAAAATAATTCATTCCTTGTAATTAGTGTTGAGCGATTATTATCGACAAAGTTGAAATCGGCAAGGTTTTTATGGTGATCGAAATTTTTAGATCATGCCATAATTAAGGCTAAAATCTGTGCATCATCTATTAAGATCGCGCCATTTTCGGCGATTCCTGTAATTTTGCCGGCCAGCAAATCAGATTACAGAATAGAGCAGGGTGAGATATGTGTGCGACGTCATGACTGGGATGTGTATGGTTGCAATTGGCTGGAAAAAAATCACATGACCTCGTTTTACATAGAACAGCGTTTCCTGTTCAGCCTCAGTGTCTCTCAGCGTCTCAGAGCATAAGGACGTGCGCTCTGCTTGTGTCCAAACAGCTCAGCTAAATTATTATATTTCTTCACAGAGAAACCTCTACTATTAGCTGTGATGCTTACAATTTAGTTAGATTAGAGATTGGAAGATTTTTATATAGTTAGGTAGAGAATTTTAAAGGAGCATCTACCGCTGTAAAGTCACGCGGGGGAGTCGGACGGGGGCCCCGCGGCGAACACAGACAAGCTCTATAAAGAATACTGGATAAAGTTCACCAAGACTTAGTGTAGATTCCTTTCAAAGCTTATTTTTAACCCTTTTTCTATTGAAATATTTCCCG